>JBAMBL010000239.1:600000-812590 GCA_037043405.1 Drosophila subquinaria
AATTGATAATCAGCTGTGGCTTGTTAGCAGAAATTCAAAGAGAATTTAAATGAAAACAACAGCTTGTCTAAAAGTATATTTTATAAACATGACACAAATTGTTTGGAGTAAATTTCTAAATTGCTTGCCTTGTTATTATTTTTATATGAGTTCGAAAGTTGTAATTGTAATAGAAAATAACTCCTCCTTTTCTTCTTCTACAATTAAGGTAGTAAATTTGAAAAGACATTAGCAATAAAATAATCCCAACAATAGCTTTTCCCTGTTGTCTACAACTTCAATGCCTTTTTCAACTACAATACTAATACTGGTGAAAAATGCCAAGAGTTGTTACAGTTGATGATAAGTTCTAATAGGAAATAGAGCTTAGTTTTGGCATTAAGTAAGAACACACTTAATAGCTGACATGGTCTTAAAATTTATTGGCATTGGCATTTTCTGTTGTTGCAGTTGCAACACACACACTTGGATAAAAGAAAGACAAGGTGTGTACATTGTGTGAACACATTACAATTCAGTTAAGTTTGTCATAGCTATAGTATTCTGCTTCTTAGTCTTCTCCGAGTTGTGCTAATGTACGCAGAGGATTTGCTGGCAAACAAGTTATTAAACACTTGGTAAGCCAATTAAAACAATTATTGTCAGTTCTATTCAAACAATGTAATTGCTTTTACAGCTATCAGCCATGTAAGGAAAATGCATTTAATGGAAAACAATGGCTACGAGAAGGAGGAGGCAGGGAAACCTCCATTATCATATTCTATTGCCATTTATTTATGTATGACTGGCTGCTCAATGGAGCTGGCAGCATTTGTATGCCACAGCCACTTGCCACAGACACTTGGCTGAAAAAAAGTGCCGTTGTTGCCATGTGTTAAGTACCTACAATACCCTCTTTCTTCAGCCCGCGTTTCCGCCATGGACAATGTGACAATTTACGTTAAATGTTCAACACAATTTGATATGACAAAAGAGTTGTCTACGTGCCATCATTGTGCCCATTATTATTGTCAGTGTGTGTGCCACGCCATTGTCCTTTCAACAGGACACACACTCACATTCACACTCGCACACGAACTGTCAAAGACACGCATACCAATGCACATACCATGCTCGTGGGCTCAGCATGCATAACTTAAAAGGCCTTTTCCCTTGTCGCAACGTCGACAAGAACAAAATTCATACCAAAAATATTTGCATTCCATTTGCCTCTCAAAAAAATCAATTTGGTCAAAGGTGTCGAAGACAACCTTTAGCTCCTCCTTCTCCATGTACATATATCTTTATATATGTTCCTGCTCGTTCATTATAGACAATCAATAGCCAGATCCACATGGCGCCTCTTCAATTTTTTACTTCGACATAAATGTGTAATTAAAATTATGCTGGCCAGACGCGAATGCCATTCACCAGTCGACTTTGGATTGCAGTATTTAAAATCGTATTTAAGATAAATACACTGTGCTCTTTTTTATAACGAAGGATATAGCACTTCTGCTGTGCTTTTAAGATTATTTAACAGAGAAATTTATTATTTTGAAAGACTCTCTTTAACTTCATTTAATTAATTATAATTGACAATTAATATAAGTTTGTTTCCAGTTCAATTTAATATTTATAATGTTCTTGATTTTAACTGTTTTTACTTGAAAATTAAGAGAGTTAATCAGCCTGATCTATTCTATAACTTAATCAGCAAGACCTGCAGTCATTATGTATCACACTTGTTAAGAAAAAAGTGATAGCCCTTGATAGGGTATAAAAATTAAATGTAAATTGAACGCTTACTTGCAAAATAATTGTATAAGGATTGCACGAATATTTGTTGACTCATGGAAGAGTTATGGATTAAGCCCATCGACTTTACCATAAAGCATGTGACAAGTCAAACCATCCTTGTAATTTTTAAAAATAAATGTAATTTTGTATTTTTTATAAGAACTTAAATGAAATGTATCATTTCAAGAATAGTTTTAAGTTACTATACATTGTTATGGAGATTCATACAGCCAGAAAAAGAATAATATCTGATTTTATTATGTTTAAATACTTTTGTTTTCAATAACTTCCCTTTATAGCTTTATTGTATTTCAATTGTTTGCATTATTTCATATTTCTATATATTTTATTCCGCATTCAACTCATGCCTTTGATGCCGTTTCATATAGAGCATTTAACCTTTTGCCAGGCCGCAGATTGTGATTTCCTTCATGTTGTTGATTGTTGTAAATTATGGCTTAAATAAAAGTCGCTGCCACGGACTTTCATACTCGCACACACATACATATGTACATACACAGATACACATGCTTGTTTTCGCATATATTTCATGTAAGACCGTTGTGCAACTATCACGTTATTATTAATGAATGAGTATTTATTTTGTATTTACGGCTGGGATTGCTCGGCTCAGTGAATCTCTGGGTAGAGAAAAGAGCCTGGGCAAGGACAATGGGACAAGGGGAGTGGCTCGATCATGTGGCTTGAAGTGGAATCGGCTGGTTTGCTTGTTTTTCGCTCTGCACTTTTCCGAGCATTGGCTTTTTATGCAAATTGCATGCATTGTTCTGCCCAACGTTGTTATTGTTGTTGTTGTTGTTGCTCGTGCTGTCAATATTTAAATTGCGTAAAAGCAAGAAGGCGATAATAAATGTGGGATGCGAAAATAATGATAGCACGAGGCGGGCAGCCCAAAAATATTTAAAATGATGTATGTAATTTAAACTCGAAGCAGGCCAAAAGAGTGCACTGAAGAAAATTGGCCTAAATAACTGTTGCTTGATCTGCTGTGTTTAATAACGGAATTGCATATTTGATAACTAATTTGATATAACATATTTAACATGTGTATTATGAAAGTAGCGCTCAAAAGTAGGCAATAGCTTTTAGTATAGAGTATTTCCGTTGCGCGCAAAAGTAGGCAACAAATTTTATTCAAGATGCATCTGAAGTAGAAAATAGTTTTCTGATTTCTTTGCTCACCTGCAAAATGCGTTTGGGCAGATTCCGATCATCTTCTTCAGTGATTTGTGTGCGATATGTTTGACGATCAAATACAGGTGGATTATCGTTAACATCGCGTACATTAATTACAACGGTGGTGTAGTTGTTCTTCCGATTGCGTGTTGCCTCCAAGCGCAGCTCATACTAAAAGAAAAAAGGAAATTTATTAGAAGTACACACTTCATTAAATTTCCACAAAGCTGTTAGCAAAAAAATTATTATATAGCTCTTTTGAAAGATACTTTTGAAAATTGCTATGCGACTGCCAGACATAAAAGAAATAATATTGTATTAAAATGAAAGTCAAAGTTTTGCCAACAAGCTGAAACAAAAAAACAGACAGGCAGCACATGTTTTGTGGCATTGTTTCTGCTACGGCCCGGCGTTGCTTGTTGCTTGATGGGGCATTGACAGTTACGTGTAGTGTGCACACATTTCGCCGCCTGGGGAGGACAAATGGGTACCAACAACATTTCGACGGCTGTGTGCGTGCAATCATGTTAAAAATTCGCAGTGGGAAATGTTCCAACAGCTGTAGATCTACGAGTACAATTTGCCACTCAGAAACACGCACACACACATACACACACCTACACACATGCATGCGTATTAGCTTTGCTATGTGTGTTTGTATATTTGCATGTGCACATATTTTTTTGATTAATTTTTTCCTCTCTTTTTCTGAATTTTCTATTTTTTTTTTGCGCTGTGGACTTTCGTCGCAGTCGCAGTACGCAACGTAGGAAAATTGTTCGTCGGAAAGTTTAGCATAGTTTTGCATATTTTTCTCGTGGAATCAGTAAGGCAGCAAAAATATATAAATTATGCATGCACAACCAAAAGTTGAGCCAAAAACCAGAAAAAATGAAAAAAATAAAAATACATCCTGAAAGTTGAAGATGAGAACACACACAAATAAAGAAAAAAAAAACAGCAACAGTTTTGAGTAGCGTCTGTCAACAACTCAAATAACAGACAAGAGGGATAAGAGAGGGAGTTGAAAGTGTTGAGACCTATCGATAGAATATAACTACTTACCCTCGGTCGTGTTTCATAGTCTAACGGACTGGCCACGTAGATGACTCCGGTCGTGTTCTGCACGGCAAATGCATTGCCTATGTTACCGCCTGTGATCTGGTATCGAATATTCGTCGCTGTTGAAGAGAAAGAAAGGGAAAATGACAAAGTGAACTTAAAGTTAATTGCTATAATTAATTTTATCAATTGCTAAAGTTTATAATGTCATTAAAACTTAAAGAGGTTTCCTGCTTGTAACTAAGCGCCTGGCGTATGCGTAATATTGTGTTTTCATGTGCGTAATTAAGACAACATTGAAATTTGTTTCTTTTGAGTTTGCACACAATTAAATTTATTTTGTCTGCACCTCAGGATACTTGACTGCCACAGTCACTTCTCAATTTAATTAAGATCAGAATACAAAGACAAAAAGTGACTTAAGCAGCAGCAAAATAAATCTAAGTAATGGAAAAACCTTGTCAGAAAGATGACATTATAATTAAAGTTGAATTAATTCTTATGACAACAAAGATTGTTTAGTTTTAATAATTATGCATTAAATTGAATTATAACTTAGCATTTTGATTTTTGCGTTTGTATACATTAGTTAACAACTTCCACTTTTGGCTTTTGACAGTGGCAGAGAATTCTATTATATTCGATAATTCAACAAGTCGAATACTTGAAAACTTTTTGTTTCTGCAAGAATGCTCTGGTAAAAAGATCAAAAGCATGAAAAGCATGAAAAAGGCCAACTGCCAACTGGCAAACAGCAGCACCAGAGCAAAATAATTAAGTTCATTAAAAACATTTTCTCAAAGCTGTCAGAAACGCACAACGCATTTAAAGAGTTTGTGCGGAAATTCTTGAACAACGGGGCGTATAATTTACTTATAAAATGATTAAACAGCTTGAGAAAGTGTTGCGAGCAATAAGAAAAAGAGGGAGAGAGAGAGAGCGATGATAGGAAGCTAAAAGGCAAGAAAACTTCTGCACACGCGAGTGGCAAACACACAGACAAAACACACATGTATAGAAAAAGGCTGAGGAGAAGTTGCCTGTTCATTTATGCAAAAATGTAAAATGACAAACATTAGTGTAAATTAGCGACGCGTAAATCGCTTAACGCGCTGTCTAGAAACGTCTGCATGGACAGAAAAAAGGGGGGCACAACTTGGCCCCGTTTCTGAGCGCATAAGATGTGTGTTAACTTTACGGCTTTCAGCTCAATTAAAGCATGTAAGCATTAGAGCATGTGCGTGGGTAACTTGATTTGAATAACCTAGACAGACGAGCAGAGTATTAAAGAACATAGCAGTCTTAAAACCATATTATGTCAGGTTAAATTCCATTCAGAGCTTTAGATTTGCGGATTAGCAGATATATTTACAGCTATTTACAGTGTATTTTGTAGATTGCGTGAGAAAAGATTGAAAGAGAGTTATTTGGCTGCCATTTAAAAATAATAATGTAAAAAAAGAATGTTATCCAATTTTTGAATTTGTTCAAAGATCAGATGCTAAAACGTGGAAACACTTGGAGTTACCCTCGCATATAATTAAAGTCTCTCGCATAATATTCAGTATACGCAACTTTTGACAGCGTATAAAGTATACGCACATGGTACTACACACTTTGAGGAATGCGCACATGTCGTTGTTTTTAATGCCACAAATTACACACAACAACATCAACAACAACAACAACAACAAGAGCAACAACAATGAGGCACACGAGGGGCAACTGTAGCCTAGCAGGCGTTAAGTAGTCCCCAGTCTCTGGTCTGGTCTTAGACAACGCCATTTATAATTTACGATGTCACGACGCCATTTTAAAATCACTGATAATGATAATAAATTAATATACAGACACCATGGGAAATGCTGCTCAGCTTGTCCCGCAGAGACTCCAATACACACAAAGCAACTCACACATATATAAACACACACACACACAACCAAAGCTGCTGACTCCTGTTTCCTATTCTTCAATCTTGTTGTTTGTTGTTGTTTCTATGCCATACTTATTTAGCATGAAAAGTCAGTTTAAAATGTTAAATAAAAAAGCGTTATTCTCGCCTCTTGCATTTTGTTATTGTTCGTCTTCCTTTTGACCTTACTTTATTTGAGTGCCAGTGAGCTATGCTTAGGTCCTGCTCCAAAGTGTTTTTATCGCCCACACTGCTAAAGTGGCACAGTATTCCCCCAAGACCCGCCGACCATTCCATCCTGAACCGAGCTGAGCTATTGTTAAATTGTGTGTTTGGCGGTAAAATGCTTTATAGCTCCAAGAACTTGAGATGATAATGGAAAGTCATTTAATGGCCGACCGAGCCAATGTAAGTACAAAGCGAGGGAGGTGCTAACAAAAACACAATAGAAGGATTGCTTAACACACTTAAAGCGAAACTTTACAGATGAAATTAAATATTGAAAAAATCAATATTTTGAAAAATGAAAAATCAAATATCTTCTTTACTAAATTTTCAGTGCAAAAGGCATAATTTTGTCATTATATTTTATTTTATTTTATTATAATAAAACTGATGCATTCAATGAAATGTCTTAAAATGTATTTAAATTTAATTTTCTTCCATCTTTTAATTTATAACATTTATATCTATATATTCATACATACTCTTATTTATTTATAAATTTAAATCTCTTGATGTTTTTATTTTATTTAATAACATAGAATAAATTGTGAAATTAAATTCCACAGCATGAAAAATCTAGCAATTTTAATACAAATGCGACAAAATTCGTTCAGCAAAATTTAAGGACATCATCGTGCAGAAGGGACGCGACTGTCGAACATGTTGTAAACATTTTGCAAAGTCCTCACATGCTCGAATAATAAATAATTTTCGGCGCTCATAAATTTAAAATGCTCCATATATATGTATTTGCACTATGTAGACGAAGGAGTCGGTGAAGTTTTACAGCTCTATTCCACTTTTCGTACTATTGCCTGGCATTCCATAAGTAGGCAAAAGAAATCACATAAAAGATTGTCATGACTCTTGCGTCGTTTGCGTCTCCTGCACAGAAGGACCTTTCTATTTTGTATGTGGAGCCATTCATATATTATTTGTGAGAGTTGCTCGTTCGCTATGCGATATGGATTTCTATGTATCCACCATTTGGCTAGCTAACAGTGTTTTCTATGTGTTTTCTATACTTTTTTTGCTACTCGCTCTGTTGCTCAACTTTGGCAAATAGTCGCACTCAGTTTCAGACTCAGACTCACACTCGTATTCGTATTCTTTGGTATTATTGTTTTGTGTGTGCTATACACACACATTCCAATTTGTATGGCTGCTGCTGCTGCTGCCACTTTTGTTGTTGTTTTTCTACTTTTTCTCTATTTTTTCCAATTCGGGTTAATGCTTTTTCGCAGTCGTCAGGACGGCGACGACGACATTGACGAGAACGACGGCGACAGCATGCAGGATGAAGATTTTGGTCCTTTTTGCCCAAAGTTGGCGCTGTTGCTGCTCGACATGTCTCGACATCTGTGAGTGTGTGTTCCTTGTGGTTCACTTCTGGTTTTTTTTTGGTTTTTTCTTCCTATCTCCCTATCAAAGTTGTTAAACGTTCTCAATGAGATTTTGAATGTTTCGATGCTGCAAATCTTTTTCGCTCGTTCCCCCTATAATCTTGTCTTTCTCGTGCCCATAATATTTACAATGATAGTTTTCGCATGGGAATCAATAGATACATAAATACGAGTACAAGTATGTGTATGTATGTATGTACATATGTGTGTATGAATTTGTGTATGAGATATTTGCCTTGCTCGTGTTTGTCTTTGTATTTTATGGATTTATTCATAGAGCTAGAGTGTATCTTGTATTGTGTATCTTTGTCTTCAATGAGCCTTTATTTGTTAATATTTGGTAAATATTTGGCGTACATGGCGTATGCGCAATAATATTTTCACAATGGTTACACACACTCCGGCGGCATATTAAAATAAAAAAAATGTTTATTACTGCCCAACGCAATGAAATCCACCCAAAAAAAAATTGAACATTTTTTCTATGCTCGAATGTGAAAAATATTCAAAGACGTCTTTTGATATTTATGCATAAACGAATCGCATATAGGAAATTGCCAAATTGGTTCTTCCCTAATGTTTATGGCATCATTTATGTGAGTATTTATGTACATGTACAAGCTCAATGTTTTTTTAATTCTTATGTGAAAGCAATGGCATTAAAATTATACGAGTCAAAAAGTTAATGTGCAAAGGCCCCACAATGATATTGCAAAATCATAGAAGCTTGGCTACTGCTGATGACATTATGATTACAATTCTTAATCGTTACTATGGAAACATTAAATTCCACCCAAAACTGATGCAAGTCATCCAAAAAGCTTTTTATAGTTTAAGAATATTATACATATGTATATGGAATTTAAATTAAATTTTAAGGTGAATGGACTGCTTGGATGTTATTGTATTTATTTTTATAACATTCCTTTTTAATTTCCAACTTTAAGTTATATCTGTGAAACTACTTCACTATATTTTCATCAGTAACTTTCATTCCGTTTCATCGCCAATAATTTCTTTAGCCGTTTCCTTTGGTTGAATCTGAATTGCCATTAAACTGTACTTTCAGCGTTAGCATTTTATCTCTTTTGATACTTTTACCTCCAATAAATTTCTTCTTATTAAACCTTATCAACATTTCCGTTATACTAAATACCTGACGTTCTTTATCCCAATTCAGTATTCCAACATTTATAGACATCATCTTAAGGCACAACGTAAGCTTACAGAGCAGCCCTTTTGTTAATTACAATTAAAAGCAAAGCTGATTAAATCAATGGCAAATTTATGCAGCAATTTTGTCTAAGCTGTATTAAAGAACAAGGAAGTCAAATCCAACATCTTAGACGAATAAAATTCCAACGAGACAGTGACAAATCGCATTAAATAATTATAAGAATGTTTGTAGAAATGTATGTATGTATATATAGGTATTTAATCTGTACTCACACTCATTGTGATCCTTGGCGTTGACGGTGAGAACAGTGCTCTGCAAATCGGCATTTTCATCGATTTCAGTCTCGTACAGAAATCTATCGAAATATGGCGGTGAGTCGTTTTTGTCGGCAATACCAATGCGTACAAATTTTGTAACTGCAAATAAAAACGAAGAGAAAAAATCAAGCAAAAGCCATAAAATGATATATACATATATATAGATATAGATACTTATATTTCGGAGTGTGGTATATGAAATGCCAATAAGCAGCATTAATTATGGCGAAATTTATCGATTGACAAATTGCCGCGCGTGCCTTTGGCGTTTGAGACTGTCGTAATTTGTCATGGTTTATGTGAGAAACGTGGCATGCATAAAACTGTGGCACGAATCGGAGGCAAGCTGCGTTTCCTAATGAGCATAATTAAATTGTCATCGAAATTAATAATAATAAACAGCTCGTCGCAGTGTCACTTAATACAGACTTTTTAGCTTTGTCTCCTTTTCGATTTCTTTGTGTGTGATTAGAAATTAGAAAACATTTTGCCTCAAAGCCAAAAACTTTGTTGTTGTTGGGTCTCACCCAAACTTGCCACAAAGTGCAACCCAAAAGCTACAAGTGAAGCTGAAGCCCCTCAACGTTGGACTTTGCAGCACTTTGTATAGTTTTGTTGGTCGGTTTTATTTGCTTATTTCCTGCTAATGTCTTGCTAAACCAAAGTTGTTGAAGACTTTCAAGAGTTTTCTCTCTGGGTTTCTGCTGCTTCTCCATTTTTTTTGTGCTGTGTTAATGACTTTTTTTATTTGAAACTTTCATTTAATCAAAATAGTTTTTTGAAAACTAGTACCCAAAAAGTTCAATAAAATATGAAGTGCTTTGCTTGCGAGTTGATTATATTGCATCCAGTTCAATAGAAATGCAATATCGAATAAAATGTTAACAGTATTTAAATATTTACTGTGTATAGCTGTCAGGTATTACCTGACCATAATTGGTTTATTTTACTAGGGCAAAGCTCTTGAAAGAGATTTCTTGAAGTGCACTTTTGGCAGCCATGCAATGCAAACATCAAAGGCACTTCAACGTTGGGGGTGGGGCCGAAAGTTTACTTCTTTGTAAATTTTCCCACATGCGGAAGCAATAATCTGCTTTTCCTGTTAGAATTTTATAGCGACTGCAACTTGTGTAAACACAAAAGGTTCTGGCATAAACTGCAAGAAAAAAGCTGTGTATAAATAAATAATAAAAATATATATATTTCTACCAAAATAAATGCTGTAAATGCTGTAAGTGAACGGAAAAATGAGAAAATGAGAAAGAGAAATACACGCACACACACACCCACACACACGCACATACACATAGACATGGTCACACATCATAAAGTTGTTGGAAAATTAATATTGCCAGCAGGCAGTCGACAGGCGAGCAACGACGCCAGGCACTCGTTGCGTATACGTAATATTGAAAAGACGACGGTTGCTTGGGCGTTCCTTTGGCAGCTGTTGCCGTTGCTGTTGCCGTTGCCGTTGCCGTTCGCCATCGCCCTGAATAAAATGCATAAACCATTTTATTAAACGCATTTCCCATTGCATTTTAATCTTTTACATGACATTTTAAAGGCTTAAAAATTCATGCTCTGCAAAGTTTTATTTTATTTTCCATAGATATTTCCACCCTTAACGCTCAAGCTTGTTCAATATCAAAAGCCTTTCAATGGCTGTCTTTTGAGTGCACTTTATAAACTTATTTGATATGCTTGCTTTTGAATTTTATTTAGCATCAGTATTAAATTAATTTTTTTTGGCATAAATATAAACATACACAGTTTTAGTGTGTAAGCTGAGCTAAAATATATACAATACACTTTTTGGAAAATTACATTTTGTAAGCCCGAAATTAATTTTCAATAAGATATAAAATACTTAAGTTTTCTAATCTGCATTGAAAAGTAACAAACTGTTAAGCTTAGGTAAGGGACAGAAAATATTTGAAAGTCAATCTAAGTTATTTATTCCTAATAGAAATGAAGTCGGCTGAGCATTGTTTGTGTATTAGAAGTCATACAATTTAATCCATATTATATATATTATTTCGTTTCAGCTAACTAAATGAAAACTAATCAGGTCATCGTCGTTTCACTTCCATTCATTTTATTTATGTGGAAAGAAACGAAATCTAATTTAGAGCTTGTCTCGACCTTATTTAGTTTTCGAGGGCAACCCGTCAGCAACAACACGTAATACTCAAAAACGGAAGGCGAAAGAAAATGAGAAATGAGCAAAGAGCAAAAGTAAATACTGCACGCAAGCAACTCTTTATGAGGCAGCAACTCGAGCGTACAACTTCTGTAAATACGAAAAAAATAATAATAATAAAAAAGAAATAACAACAACAAAAATAAACCACCCCAAAAGAGGGAGTACTATTTACGAAGCCACTCGGCATGTTGTTCGCTCAGGCAACACGTAGGTGTGCAATACACAAAATAAACACCTGTATAAATACACCTGCATAAGGACTATAAAACTGAATTTGTTTTCTGGCCTGCGCGACGCTATTTTGACTTAATTTTTGGCACTCACCAAAATAGGCGGAGAAGGGAGGGAAGGCAGCAGAGTGTGCTGCATGTTTAAGTGGCCTTTTTGTTGGTGTTAAATTGAGCAGCAAACAGAGCAGCCAGTCAGGACGGACGCCAGGACACAACCTGGCAGCCAGTCAAAAGAACTCACTTTAAACTATTAACGTATAGCGTGAAGTACGCCTCTGCCTCTCTGCCCCTGCCCCGTCTGGCATTTCCCACTCGCTGTTCAGCTATTTATGGTCTCATAACTGGCACACTAACAGTCTGAACTACCCGCTGCTCCGCGCTATACCTTAGCATATGTCAGTCTATGACTGGCAGCAACAAGATCTTCTGTAAACACCAACACACACAGACATACAAACACACAGAGTTTTCTCTATGCTATGTGCTGCTTTTTGAGCTTTTTGTCTGTCGTTTTTCATATATATTTTTTCGCTATTTTTCTTTTTTATATAATTTAGCTCCCCGCGTTGCAAAGTGGCGTCAAATGTCAGAGCTGCTTAAATCAGCCATGGTAAACAAAAAGTGTGGGCAGAGGAAGGTGGCAGGGGGGGGGGGGAAGAGTGCGACAGAGTAGTTTACTGAGACGGAAGTTACGTTTTTTCAAAAGGGCAACAAAGCGCATCACATTTAAGGTGACAGCAGGTTGGGGGTCAAACATTGTGAAAACTTTCGGTGAAGCCCTTTTTCGTTTTTTATTATATGTTGTTGTTGTTGTTGCTGTTGTTGATGCTTTGGCAACCGCTGCTCATGATGTGTATTCATGCAATGAATCAAAGGAAAATTGTGCACATTAAACAAAATAACATATAGTACTTTTCAGCTGACAGCAACAGAGCTCGGCAGGTTCTGCTTAAAATTAGGATTTAAGCAAAAGTTTATTAATTAAGCAGTTAAATTATAGTTTAATTTGCATAAAATAATTATGTTCATTTTAATAAAAATCGATTTTTTTTTAAGTTTTTGAGCAGCAGAAAAACAAGTATTATGATATCCCAGCATCAGCAATTGTTAGTAAACTAGAAATAATAAAATATGTATTTTTATTGTCTATTTTCTGAATTTAATATTTACTTGCTTCAGCTTGCAGAAACTTAATAAAGATTTATTAGCTGCTTGCTTTATAAAAAGGATATAGAATTTAAGAAAATAGACACTTAAGCATAATAATAATGGAAATTACAACTATTTAGAAAATTTCTATATAAATATTGTACTTAAAAATATACATTTTGTAATGTATTTGTTTTCACTTCTCTTGAAGTCGTTCAACATTTGTTTGAATTTAATTTGTAATTATGCCCCACACGCAGTTTTTTAAGGTAATTACTAAGTCAAGCTGAATGATTTATACACACACACACACAACAGCAAGAAAATTTGGATTTGATGAATCAGCTAAAAAGCCGCAAAACGCAAAAACCTCAGTTTGGCTCACAAAGTAGAAACACAATTAAATCCATTTAATAAACTCGTTGAACCCCAACGTTATTCGAAATAACGCCCTTGGGGCAACTACAACCTCGGCCTCGTCCGCAGTGCAGCTCATTAACTTTGATGCCGACCGTTATATGATTTTCGCGTTGTTGTTGGCTGATGGGAAATTTCAATTAGGCGCGAATCAACGCAAAAGGCAAGGCTTTGCAATGCGTTGCGTTGCGAGACGCGACCCACAAATATAAACATATAATCTAAATACATATATTTTTTTTTTCTCATTTTTTCATATTTGTATTCATTAGCCATCAACAACGGACGGGCACCAGCACATAGCCAGTTAGCCAGAGGATAACTTCCGCTGCCGGATGTGACCTGCACTTCAAACTCAACTCGACTCGACTCAGCTCAACTCAAATGCAACCCGCTGTTGATGCTGTTACTGAAATGTTAATTAAACTTATGAAATGTTGCCCCGCTTTTATGCCTTACAACATCAAATTCTCTCTGTTGCCGTCTTGGCCTGGTTTTTGTTGTTTTTGTTGCTGCTGCCATGACTAATTAAAAAGTGCGCGGGCAAAAAATAAAATAAAATAAAAACAAAAACTCAAATGAAAAGTGAGCTCAGTGACAGACGAGCAAACAAAACGCACAAAACACGGAAAAAAACGTAAAAATAAAAGATTTCAAAATCCATAAAAATAAAAAAAAAGAGAGAGAAAGATGATGTAAAAAATATGGCGCACAGAAAAAGCAGTGTTGATAACGGTAAAGGCAACGGTAGCGGTAACGGTAACGGTGCTGGCGACGCTTGATGAGTTGACAAATATTTTGTCAGCCATAATGAGTTGGTGCTGCCAGTGCCTGTCAAGGTCTTCACGCTGTTCGTTGCTGTTGTTCATTAACAGCTCCAAGGGGGCGAACTTGGCCAGGGGCAGTGTCAGGGAGTGGGACAAGGATAGAGACAGAGAATAGGAATAGGAAGGGGAAAGGGAATGGGAATGGGAACGGGGCGTACTTTCGGTTGCGTGTTAATTACGACCGATGTCCGTTGAGGGTCAGCCGCAATTAAAAACTTTTTCGTTCGCTGATTTTATTACATGCTAAAGAATTTGGCTTCTGATCAGGTTTGACAGGCCTGTGTAATATTCATGTCACTCTACTTCTCTCTCTTTTCCTCGACTTCTTTCTATTCTTCCAACTCTACAGGAGTATTTAAGGCATTTTATTTTATTTATTTAATTTAATTTTTAACCAATATTTACCTTTCCTTATATTTCTTACCCAAAACTTCATTCACACTTTGATAAACGTCAGCAATATCTCAGCTTGCAATTCAATTTAAAATGTTCATATGCAGCAATTAATTCATGTAAAATCTAATTAAAAGTCTCTCCTACACGCTGACAAACTTACACAGTCTTAACTATGCTGCAGGCTAAATTAGTTACATTTATTTGGTCTGTCAAAGTCAACAGTAGACAGAACCCTTTGACTTATAAATAGATCAACAATTTATATGACTTTCACTATCAAAGCATTTGCAGCTTTTCGCCTTTAGCCATTGACATTTTGACGCATTACGCATACGCAGCGTAACCCCAGCCACAAGTCACACTCAGCTAATAATAATAATAAGTGGAAAAGCCGGAGGAAACTTTCTCTCGCTTTTTGCATATTGAAGGGAAAAACTTGTGTCGCAAAGTTAATCCAAAATACATGTGTAAACACAATGTGGAGATTATCGTAAACTTGGCTAATTTATTACACAATGTTTGTCGTTTTATGCACGGGCATGGGCAATGTTAACAGCCCAGAGGATTAAAATTTACTGTTGACAACAGAAAATAACAATAAGAGCAAATAAAAAGTATATTTGTATTTATTATATGATTGCTGTTATTTATTCATTTGTTTATGCGTGTCACAAAAACTAATTAGTAAATTAAAAGCATGCAGCAAAAATTGTATTTTATTTGTCAACTTTTATTCGGCTTTGCTTCGCATTTATGCAAATAGATTTGCGCTTGGCCTAAAGGCAGTCTTTAAAATTGGCAGGTCATTAAAAGTTATTACGGAAAAAGATTATGTCTATCTATTTTATGCATATGCAAATAAATAGGAATATTCTGTGAAAGTTTCTTAAAATAAAGACAAAGAAAGAATTTATTTTATTTGGGTGTATATCTTATGAAAAATTAATGAATGCTTAATACCCAGTCGCAATATTAAGCCTTTGTGTTTTTTTTTAAATTAAATTTTATAACAGTTTAATTACATTAAAAATAAGCCTTGTTGCTACTATGAAAAGTTCTTGCCATTTGTTTCGAGAAATATCTTTTATTAAAATTCATTTCTTTCACATTCTCAATAAGTTCCACAGGCTACAACATAAACTCCATCATTTTAATATTTCACAAAGTAAAACCTTTCTTTATAACACTTCTTGTGCGCTTGAACATATGACAGTCATTAGTATAATGAATGCTGTTTGCTGTTGTTGTGCCTATGCTTTAGCTAGTCCTTAGTCCTTAGTCCTTGTATTAATGCATCCATTAAAATGAAATGCGAATAAAATGTTTTACATTCAAGTTGAAGTCGCAACGCACTCAGAAAAGCCACTCGCAGAAATATTAATGCATATTTAAAAAGCTTGAAGACAAGAGCACACACACACACACACACGCACACACACACACAATCGCAATCACAGGGGTATCATTAGTTTGGCTTACAACAGGCAACAACACGCACACACATAGGGACACACCCTCAAATATACTTATATACATACACACATGTCATGAAATTTTAACAGACAGTTTCTCACAGGTGTAAATAATCGTATATGCGTGCACATTGGACTACTTAGTTTATTTGCCCAGCAGCAACACATATACATATGCATACATACATACACAAATTGCTATACACACTTACCCAAATAGGTGCTATTTGTCAAAACCCAAAAGATTTTTAATGGATCGACCATAACTGTAATTTGTTGTTGCTGTCGTTGCTTGAGTTGTTCTCGACGTTATTATGCCGAGGCGTGAAGCTTTGTGATGTTACTTTGTTGCACTTGCTGTGAATGATTAAATGATAAATGCAATTGCTTCTGCTTGCTAACTGTTGTTGTTGCTGTTGCTGTTGGTTAGTTTGCTTTTCCCTTTGTTGATTTCCACTACTTTTAATGATCGTTGTGGGGCAGCAGCTGCTGTTCCCTCGGTTGCTCCTGCTGCTGTTGCTATTGCTGTTGCCTTTGAGGTATTTATGCAATTTGCGTTGTGCACTTTTATGGCGGTTGTATAAATCGAAATGTTGCGCTTTTTTCATAGTACTAAGCAAGTATACTTATATATAATAATTTTATTTTACTTTAATAAACACAAACACAACTCACAATTCTTCAAGACAACAACATTTGCCTGTCTTTTTTATTTTTTATTTATTTACTGTCGCTGCAGATAATTAAAATTGTTTATATCCAGCACACATTTATTTACCAAATTCATTGTTAAATACATTTTGCTGGCACTGTAACTATATTTTTATTTTTTTATTTTTATGTCAACGACAGCAACAATGTTAAATGCGTATAGGGACACTGTCATTGTCATCATGACTTTGATTATTATTTGCAGCTATTAAAAACTTATGACATTGTCATAAACTTTAAACCAGTTTTGTGAACTTTTTCTGTGTCAATTTGCTGTCCAGACAGCACAATTTATTTTCAATTTTACTTTGGCTTTTCGGTATTAAATTCGATTAAGCTGCTCGTTCAAAACATATCATCAGATCTAATATTTTTCGAACGATGTGCAAGTTTTTTGCCTCAGAGCTTTGCAAGCAAAACAAAACTATTGTCAACTTGGGCAATAGCTTTTCTATTTGATAGATAAACTTTGTTTATGCCATATGAGTTCTAAAATCTAATGAAATTGGACAATCATAATGGAAGGCTCACAACTGCAAATGGTTGTCAAGGCTTTGTTGGCTCTTTGTTGGAATTCGGTTGTCCTGCGGCAAGGTATTTACCTTGCCCCGGTTTTGCAATTAGAAGCAGCTGAGTTGAGGCAGCTGCTTGAGGCCAGGGTTGCTTAGAAATTCTCAATCGCACTTCAAACAGTCGCTGCCCAGTTAGTTGTAACAACAGTTTATGGCCATTAGCGCTGTTAGGGCCAAAACAAAAGGCCCCAATTAACGCAGCTAAGACTTAGGCAAATGAGAGCGTAACGTAAAGGGAGTCTTTATCCTTGCCTTACAGCCTTGACCTTTATCTGCAGGCGATTGACAGAGTGCTAGGGCAAAAGCAGCTGCTGTCTCTAAATATTTAATTGTTTAAGCGAAACTCGCTTCGGCGGTACTTTTAATGGACAGCCTCTAAGTGAGAATCCTCTCTCTCTAAGAGGCGAGGCGATTAAAGCTCACGCAAAAGTAATTAGTAACTCAATTGCTTTTCCGCTTAAGCGTTGAGTGCTGCATACAAAATGGTGCCGTTATTGGCGGTTTTCTTGGCCCCCGACATAAGCGTGTCTCATAAATTATGCATAGCATATTTCCGAGCTCTCGTCACGACAGTAATTGTGCGACAAAAAAAGTATTTCGGTCAAATCAATTGGCAATAAGACAGCTGAGCGACGCGTAACTATTATCAAATTCGTTGCAATTGAGGTCAGAGAAATTAGCGTCAATGCTTGAGGACTTAAGCCAGCTGTGTTCCCAATTTGTGCGTCAACTTATGCAAATTTATGTGGGTTCAGCTGCCGCTGTCGCGCATCAATGTAATATTTTCCAGTCACAGCTTAAAGAATGCTTAAGAAAGCTTGTTTACCCTTCCATCTTCCTTCTTCCGCCTTCCCATTTGGCTGCCAGAAACTTTATCCTGCTCATTTTTTTCAACATTACTTTTGTGATAGAAAATACGAGTACGAGTATAAAAGACTCAGTCGCCTCCGTTGCAACGCGTTGCTGCACAAATTTTGAAATTGCACTTTTCCGCTAAAAGAAAAAAAATAAAAGAAGCCGAAAATAGAACATTGGAAACTGAGAACCTCGCGCTACTTTGCCGGAAATACAAAAGCATAAACTTTCCGGCTGTAAGAGTTTTGGTCCAGAAAGTCCAGAAAGAAAGCGAAATTGTGGCGGAAGTTTAATGGACATAAACTTGCTAGCTGATCCCGCCAAAAAGAAGGAAATACGCCAAGTAAATTAGTCCCACAACCATTCAGTTTGCCATTTTTGCCAGCGAACCGACAAACAAAATGAATGCAATTTTTTCATTGAAAACGCAATATTATTTTACTTCAATGATTTCCCACAGAAATATTAATTACAACTTTGCCCCACAAAAGGAAATGAAAGTGCGCTTCAAAGCTAAAACAGAGTTTAAGAAGAAAGTTTTATTTGTAGATACTTGAGATATGAAAAGTTCTCAGAAAGTTTCCGGGTGCTTTGACAAAATATGACTAATGCCCCTTGTAAATACTAATACTTAAAATAATTACAAATTTGATTATTGCTTTAGTTTTGTATATTTTAATTCAATTAATAAATTGTTAAATTATATGGAAATCAATAAATAAATTAAAATATACTAAATAATATGAAAAAACAACTGCAGGAGAATTATATTACTCTAGTATATATTTATGTAAATATCAGTTATCCATTTACAATAAAAAAATAGTTAGGAAAGGCCAACAAAAATTGTAGTGATTATTAGTTAAATTTAGAATTTTCATAACAATATATCTACTAATGCTTTTTATCCAAAATTATATCAAGCATTCCTGAAAAGTATATTATCTGCCAAATATTTTAAGGGACATGCTTTAAGAAGAACCCCGTTAATAAATAATGTAAGCAATAATCACGTTAGTTTTCCCTAAAGATATTTTGGAAGCTCGCTTAAAGAAAATTCTAAACGAAATAACAGATGTTATAGACATCAAGTAGTTAGAATGCCAAACCTCAAGGATCTGCTTTAAGCGACAAAGTTGTTTGTAGCTTTCTAAAGCATGCGTCTACAATGTTTACGTTGTTGTTGTTGCTGCAGTGTTTGTTGTTGTTCTTATTGTTATTGTTAGGCAAATGACAAAAGTTTTTGGCTTTGTTTTCCGAACTGTTGACGTGCAATTCAAATGAGTTAACAACGCAAGAAGTGACCTACATAAGCCACGCAACAGCAGCAATAATAACAACAACAACAACAGCAATAGCAGCAAAAACAACAAAAGTAACAACAACAACAACAGGAACAACAACAACAGCAAGCAGCAGCAACCATAGAAGTTGAAAAAGGACATGAAAAAGTGGCGTCATTTGGAGTTACAACAGCAGACAGTTGAGGGGCCAGAAAAGCGCCACAACATATGTTATAGACAGAGAGAGGAGAGAGAGAGAGAGGAGAGAGAGATTTAACAATGTGGTTGTTGCCATGTTGCACGGCTGGAAGGCTTAAACAATTATAAGCAGCATATCCGCAAAAGTGGCAGATTGCATGTTGCAGACAAAAGGAGAGAAGTTGTTGTTGTTGTTGTTGTTGTTTTTGTTGTCCATCAGTCAGCTGCCAGGAGAAGGGGAGAGGAAGAAGGCAACAGCGAACTGCACGAGTGGCACGCTTGCAAATGAAGTACTCAAGGACTGCAATAACAAACAACAAACAACTACAAATTGCAACAGTTTGCGTCCAAGAAGCAACACTTGGCGGTGCATCAAATGCGCTTAACCATTCAATTAGCACAATGGAAGTGCGGCACGTGCCAACAAGAAGCAGAGCAATATTTTAAATGAGAGAAAGAGAGAGAGACAGAGAGAGGTAACTTGAAACTGGCAACTTTTGCTGAGCAATTTGCAACTGCAACAAAGTGCGGCAAATGAAATACCAAATAAATATATGCTAACGAAATATTCAATCGTCTTCGTTGGCCACCAAACAAATTCCAACTTCAATAAAATGTAATTAATTTGTTTTGCCAATGGGCGTCAACTTGCCATGCACACACAGACACACCCACACACACACACTGTTAGAGAGTCAAGTTGGCCCAAGACGCTGGCAACTTTTGTTGCTGACATTGGAGAGCCGAGGCGGCTTATGCCGGTTTGCATTAATTTTAGATGTAGACAGAGAACAGAAGGAGTCGCAACTGGAGCTGAGACAGCACGCAGGCAACTTACAACCGACGAGTTGTTGAAAGCCTGACTGCCTGCCTGCCTGTTAGCCAGTTTTGCCTGTTAGCCTGCTTTGCCTGTTAGCCTGTTTGCCTGCTGTACCAGTTGGCATGAACAACAACGAACGCTGGGGCTTAAAGGATTTGTTGGCGGCCCATGGCAAGGAGTATTGGCAAATTAAGTTGAGGCAAGGCACTTGAGAGCACCAAATTTGTACAGCTAGCGAGTGGAAATGTTTGGCTGAAGCAATCAAAAGTAGGCAGTGAAACGGGAGCTGTGAACACGAGCAGCAATTATGAGGTCACAAACTCGCAAGTGCTCAGCAATGCATTAGACAGATGATGAGCTGCTTAGACGAGCTTCAGATTTAGGCAGGAGATTGCTATTAGAAATAGGCTTTAATAAATATTTAATAGCGGCATTTTATTCCTTTTTTTAATAATAAGTGAAAAAAAGCTTTGGCGCTTTTAACAAATTTATCCTGGCTCCCATTAAAATTTCTTGACATTAAATATGCACATTTGTTCAAAGAACCTCTAATATCAAGATTATTTTTTTTAAGGTATTGATTTTTTTGTTCTCAATTTTGTGTTGACATTACCAGCCACTTCAAAGGTGTAGCTTAGTGTTGATATAGCGACTCCAAATCGTATAACTTGTTATAAAACAGAACATTGTGTTGTTAGGATGTCATAGATACGAATACGAGGTTAAATGCCAACACGTGCTCACAATTTGAGTCTTCTTTAAATTAATTAACATACGATATAAAGTTGATACTCTATTTGTAGTAAGATAAAAAAGTAAATAACTAAATATTTAGACAGATTCAGTCTAAGCTCCTTTAGTTCATTAATAAATAGCAACATGCGTCTCTGGAATAAGAATAGTTCATATAACTAATAAGCCAAATATAATGACCACTTATAGGCAGTTAGATAAATCGATTAACTTATTTATAAGATGATGGAGCGACAACCGTTTGTCTTTCTGCAAGAGAAAATTAATCAAAATATATAGATATCTTTCATCCAATTATAGCTCAAATCATCCTACTTATGACAGTAATATAGCCTTTTTATAGGCTCCATCGGGTAGGGTATTCAAATGGTATCAGTAGAAAATTGTATGCTTTTGGAAGAAAATAAATTTGGCTTCGAGAGAGGCAGCGAAAATGTCGCCATTCGTCAAACACTTGAGTGCTGTGGCGGCAAACAACTAACCACAAGTGCAAAGCATACACACTCAGTCACACCCATACACTCAGCAACACACACAAATACAGGGAGACAAAGGTGCAGGAAGTGAAAAAATAACATTTTAGCTTTGGCATTGGCATTGTATCTCCTACTGTCAGTCAGTCCGTCAGTCAGTGAGGTCCTTAAGCTGAAATGTCCGTATCTGTAGTGTCCGTGAATGTGACATCTTCCCTGTTCAGTTGTCACTCCCGTGCCTGTTGTCCTGTCCGTGTCCTGCGTGCGGCGAAAGGTCCTTGTGCAACGTGTCGAGTCGTCATTTCGTACTTGTTTGCCATTTCGACTATATTTATTGTGCTTTTATTTTGTCAACATTTCGTTGGCCATATGAAAATAAATTCAAATGATTTATTTACGAGCATTTGATTTATTTGATTCTCAGCGTTTACGCTCCCATTCTCTTTCTTTTTCTTCTGTTTTACGCCCCTTTTTATTATCGCTTATACTCGTGCGTCTGTGTATTTGTGTGTGAAATATTGTATTGTATTTGTGCACTTTTGTGTCGTGTTTGGAATGCTCAGTTGAAGTCGATATAACGCACAAAGTGCCTTAAATTTTATTGTACCTTGTAGAATAGAATTTGCCAAACAATCCTATGAAATTTTGAGAAAGTTAAGTCGTTATTGATATGACTGAAGATATATTTCATTATTCGTAATTTCAAATGAAACCCTTTTTATTTGGATAGTTTTCTAAAAATTTTATGTAAAACTGTTTAGAAATGCAAAAATTAAAGAGAAGTTTTCAAATAATTTCTGAGAAAGAACCTGCAGGGTATATTTTAGTCTCTCTGTTCACAATTTGTATTGGTTTTTATTAAATATTTTGGGGTTTTTTTTCTTGTTTATTTGATTGTTGCGATAGTCAATAAAAATCACAATTTCTATTGTTGTTGCTGCAGTTGCCGATGGAGCATGCAACAGTACAAATTGTTATCAGAAACTGGGAGCAATTTGTGGAATTTTATATACCACTGATTGATAGCTAGAGGACAATGCCGCAGCACATTGAAAGCTACAATTCATTATAAATTTAAAATTCGTATTTCATGCTTAGCAAATATTAATTTAAAGTATTAAAAAATTCAAAAATTGCCAACAGCAAATTACAATAAATATTTAAAATTGTTTAGGTTGATTAGAACATGCAGCAAAATGAACAATCCGCTTTTGCCGCAAGGCCAACAAGCAAATAAATATTTTATAAAGACCCACAACGACAGATGACCCCAGTTACACTGTGAAGAAATCTCATGGACTTGGTTCATGGACTCCTATATGAAATCTGCTGACTGCCTTTGGAGGGGTCAAAGACTGAGAAAGGCAAAAGAAAGCACTCTCAAGGGCGGCTCAAAAGCTAAACAATAAATTCTCAAAAAAATAAAATACCAAAGTTTAAACGATATGGGCGGGAGTAAACGACAATTAAGTACCCTATAACTTGAAGCAAAACAACTAAAATTCTCATATTCAGAGACTTGAAAGCTGTCGTTTGAGCATTCACAATCGTCACTTACTTCTCAGACTTATACTATTTACAGGGTATTCAAGTTAAAGAAAAACGCATCAATTTTCCAGCCATTATTGGCTTTATTTATTTGTTTGTTGATTTGCCAACGATGCCTGCCAAGAACAAACTTGAACTCACACGAAAGTAAAATGAAGCCAAAATTGTAGCAAACTTTTCGGCGTAAGCCAAACAAAAATCAAAGAAAGAAGTTGTAAAAAAAACCAGCTATATTATTTATCTAATAGCTACGACGTCGGGCATAAAAATAGAAATGTAATCATGTATATCTTTGACGACCAGACACGGCCACAGACAGGGAGCAAACAGGAGACACATTCGAATGAATGTCCTTCTACTGGCCTGAAGTGTTTATGATATTTTGATTTTATTTTATGAATGAATGTATGAAGGAAGCTAAGTGCGAAAAGGGCGAAACTTTAGCACCCGCATGCATTGATAATAATGGCCAACAGGGCCAGGACCAGGGCCTATATACAAGGCCTATAAATATGTCATGCCCTTATTCTTATGTTGTTTCTCCTACGACACAACCCAGCACTTTGTTACAAGTAGTTTCGCTTCTACATTTTCCCATCTTATAGCACTTCTCTCGCACTTCTCCTCATCCATTTTGGGCAAAAAAAAAGTTTGTCTCTTATTAAGATTAAAAATGAGAAAAACGCAACGCGTCCTGTTCGGCGTCCCGCAGCTAGCAAAGGACTTGTCTCTTGGTGGCCTGCTGATAAGCGACAAACACACACACAAACACACACAGAATATAGTCGAATTCAAGTGGGTGTCACGCATAAATTTCATAAATATAAGCATCATTATTTCTGCTTGCCATTTTGCGGCCAACATCGCGACTTAGCGCCTGTCTCAGACACAGACTCCCAGCTTGGGCCCACAGCGGGCTGAGGCTTTTGTCACGTGCCAAACTTTAGCCATCATACAGTAGCACTAATACAAGCACACAAACACACACAGAACAGACTGACATTGGTACGCTCAATCTCATCTAAATGGCGCAATTGTGCGAGACACACATGAAATTACGCTGCGAGTGGAGATGGCAACGTGCCAAGAGCACGACGCACAAAAACTCGAGCAGTCGCAACAGTCGCATGGACAAGAAAATATTACACTTATCAAATCATTTAATATAAACAATAGAATAAAAAAAACTAAAGAGATGAAAAAGATGGCAATAATCAAAGTAAACTTATGCATTTGCTGAGTTTGGTCAAGTTTAAGAACGACTGTTAAGCTGATTTGATATGCTGTGATATCCTCTTGATTGTGTTGGCTCTTGGGTATATTGAGACAAGATCAGCAATGGAAAACTTATTTAGCTTAGAAATATTAGGTAGATTCACTTGTTTAAGCTTTTATTAGGTATAAAACAAGAAGTTTTGCTTAATTAAGTTAGAAGTTGGAATAATAAAATATGTAAAAAACTGGATTTTATAAATCAATGTAAAAACTATTGAAAATCTACTTTTTAAAAAACCTTTTTAGTCCAATTTTTTCTGATTTAATTTAATTAAAAGAGCATTGCAGTCTGTTTTGCTTAAATTATGCAAAGTTTACTGATCTTTTTTTTAACGATCTTAAATTTTATGAATCACGCGTATTTTTTTAATTTTCTGTTAGCTGAGTAAAACTATTTTAAATGATTCTCCTATTTAAATTACCAATCTAAAGAGAAAATTATTTAATATTAAATAAAACGCAACATAACAGAATAATATACCATTTTAAATTTTTGTTTTTTTATTATTTAATAAAACAAAGTAATTGCCAAAGATACTACAAAATTAGTTAACCTTATCAAAAAACATTTAAGAAGAACAAATAATATAATAAAATCAATGGTTCTAGATTTATGACCAGTAATGTTTTATCTTCAGATACTTTGTGCACCAAAAGATTAGAGAGTTAGCTGCGCTCCTACCTAAGCCTTTAACGAAATGCCGAGCAAAGTTGAGTGCCCCCTGGTGACATCAATCAAAGGGCGTAACCACGCCCATCTATCGAAGCTGAACCCAAAGTCGAATGTTATCAGCAATCCAGCATGTGGTGTGTGTGTATGTGTGTGAGTGTGTGTGTGTGAGTTGCTCGTTATGGTGTCGATGTCGTCACTGTAGTTGACGGCGGGTGTACGTGGCGTATGAGTGTTGGCAATGGCAGTGGGAATGACAATTGATTGACGACAATGAGCAGAAAGTAAATCAATTATCGTGGACCCAAGTCGGCAACATACACTCACTTTCTAAGTAAGTATACGAGTTTATGCTGACAAATTGCTCTTGCGATTTGTTGTTGTTGTTGTTGTTGCTGTTCTTCTTCTTCTTCTTCTTCGCTGTTTGGCAGTTGTCGCATTAAAAAGTTGTAGACACAAAGCATTTGATTTTGTTATGTTGGCAATTGTGTTTAAGTTTGTGTGTGTGTGTGTGTGTGTGTGTGTGTGTGTGTGGGCTAAAAGAAAAACACAATAAATTGGGAGTTATCTCATTGCGAATATCTCGACTCGTACATCAAATCGCTGACTCAAAGTAAACATATTTTTTGTGCTAAGAAACCGATCAATATGGCCGATAAGCAGCAACTCATTTTGGCTCACTTTGCAGCCGTTTTTTATGGTTTATGGCTACCGTTATTTACATTATGGTCCTTTACAGTTCTCTCTCTGATTTATTTGCACAATTTTCGCTCGCACTACAAAACTGTGCAATAAATATGCAAATTTGTTGCCAAAAAGCAGAAAACAAATAAGAATTTACCAGAGAGAGATGAAGGTATCCTTATAAGAGAGAGATAGACGTAGTCATAAAAAGTGCAGTGAGAACATAAGACAAGTTTCCTTACAAGTGCTCGTTCGGCAATTCTAGAAACTGACCCGCAAATCACTTAAAGTTGAGAAACAAGTGCAAATCTTTTTCCGGAAAAACTCATTACTTCTTGTGTGATGGGTAACTTTTTGTTTGCGGTAAATCCAAATGCGTTTTGCAATGAGACAGAGAACATCTTCACAAACTTTGCCATAATGAACTTTTATTTGTGACGAACAATCTTATTAGGAACTTCCTGTGGCATGACTTCTTACGCAACGAAGAACTTTGTAATAACTCGGCACAAATTCTCTGTTAATATAAATAATAATAACAAGAAAAAGAAATGTATTACATTGAAGGCCTATCTTTATGAACTTTACTTTAATAAAAGTCGCAAAGAATTTCAACTTTCGACAATGAAAATAGTTTTTTGCATATTTGTAGAAAGTTCTCAAGGCAAACGCGAGTTTGCTGCAGGCACCTGAATTATAGAGAGTTATGGCTGTTTTATATTCAAAGTCTGTGAGGAAAAGTGGATGGGGTGAGCTATTGATTTCAAGAAAAGAACCTTTTATACTTTGTGAATAATGAATATTAACTTAAAAGGGTATGAAACATGGTTGCAATTTATGAGACATGAAGAAGAATAGATCCTTCGGAATCAAAGCGTCGATCTCACAGTATGTTAAATATAGTATTATGAGATAGTTAGCTTTATAACTAACTGGGTTTCTATTTGGTTGCATTTATCTAAATAAGTTTAAGCCATTTCAAAACAAAGTACAGGGTGTTTCATAGTCAATCAGACCTCACCAAAGCATTCCTACTCTTTTTCCATGTATTTAAGTAACATTTTAATAGTATGCAGCCCGAAGACAAATACTCATTGTGCTCAACCAGCTTACAGGATAACGCGCAGGATGTGGGAGGTGTTGTCATTTTATTGCCTTTAACTAAACTAACTTTTATTATTTTATTGGATTTTTTTATGGACCACTACACGAACGTGCTGTCCCTGTTTGTCCTCGACTGTGCTGTGCGTTAACAAAGAATTTGTCTTGAGGACATGCCATCATTGGGCCAATGATTACATTATGCGATAATGTTGCCCATAAAGGCTGCAGCAGAAGGATAAAGGATAAACCAAAGCGCGAGGTAAGCTGAGGCTGAATAGACACACAGAGCGGAGAGAGAGAAAGGAAGTGAGAGAGAGAGGGAGGGAGGGAAAGAGCAGAGGTCGGTTATCCTGCTTGCCATAATAAGCTGTAAAAGTGACACATACATTTGACCTGATTTTAGCAGCACATTCTTTTTGTGGTGTCCTTCGCAGGACCCCAACCACCAGCAGCACTTGCAGCAGCACGCTTCTAGCTTAATCCAACTTTAAAATTATAAACTAACGATCCGCATACACACACACACATTTACTTACACATACATATATAACGAAATGGTTTTGAAGGGGGAGGAGTGGACGAAGGGAGGGACAGAGCACAAGGATTAAGTTTGGCGCACTGAACCGTGCGTGAACTAATGCGGGATCCTGTGCATTCGTCCTTGCATTCGCTACAATCACATCCAACGCTCGCCAAGTGGCAAATGGGGAAAATGTGCAATTTGTGCTACATACGAGTATTCGTATATATATATATGTGTGTGTGTGTGCATTCGTGCTTTGTTTTATTTTGTTGCATTTGTGTGTGTGAGTATTAGTGAGTTGGCAAAGACCATTCTCTTGTCGCGCCTTAGTTAGCTGATAGGGAAAGCAAAAGGAAATAAAAGCAAAAGCAAAAGCAAAAGAAATACAAAACAAAACTGGAGCGCACGTTGCAATGTGCAACGAAAACAGAAATTGCAATTAAAACAAGTAAGGGGAGTGTGTAAAAAAATACTAAAAGTAGGAGTGTGTTGAGGGAGACAGAATTATAGTGAAGGTGTCACTAAGCTTATTGTCATGCTGGCTAAGTTACTCACGAATAGAAAGAAGACAAACAAGCTGACAGCTCTGGAAATCCTTTCGCAGTTGTGCAACTGTTACTTAGCTCAAGTAATTAATCTTAGATGACGCTTGCTCTTTTTTTCCTAAGTCTATGGCATTCTTTTTGCTGCTTTACTGGAACCTTAATAATAGGAAACTAATTTAAAAAAATAAATTAAAAAAATTAAATTTTCCAAAATAATTAAGTTTGATGTTAAATCAAGTGAAGGGCAAACAATGATTTTATTGATAAAATCTGATATCTTAAGAAAGTTAAGACAGCATGAAGTTTTTAAAAAAGTGTGAAAGGATAAATATAAAAAAAATTGATATTGTTGGAAAAAGTTTTGAAATAAATAATAAAAATAAATAATAAAGTTTTGAAATAAAATAAGAGGCCAAACAATGATTGAATTGATATTCCACAAGAAATTTGTTAAAATTTGACAAAATTATGGGTGTTGGAAGTTTTTGAGAAAAGGTCACACGGTAAGTATGGGAAAAGTAGGCAATATTTAAGTTTTCTTAATTAGGATATTTTAATATATTTTTGTTGTTGTAGAATGAAATAAGAAGCCAAACATTAAACATATTTAAATTCCTCAAATAAATCGGTCAAGTTATAAGGGATAAATTCGAAAAAAGTAGATAGTAAAGAAAAAAAAAATTTATTATTTCAAATGAATAGAATTTTAATACAAGAGGTTAAAAAAAGAAACAATTTTACGCAAGAAAATCGGTTAAGTTATAACTGCTTTAAGTTTTGAAGCTGCTTTTGCTTATTGATCCTTCTGTGTTACCTACAAAAACATTAAACAATGCCCTTTAAATTGTATAATTAATTTCCCTTGACAAACATTCCGTTTAGTCAATTAAGCTTCACACTTTAACTGCCACCGACAGCATCTGAATAATTAAATCTATACAAAAGAAAACCTCGCAGAAATTCTCAGTGCGCTTTAATTATCTGTCTGAGTGTTGTTAAAATTGCCGCCAGCTCTAATGTTAATAATATGCAGCGCTAATTAAATTTATATAATTTGCAGGGCTCGACGAGACAAAATGCAAAAATTTGGTTGCCGCCAGCGTCGTAAAAGAACAAAAAATAAAAAGAGCAGAGTAAAATTCAAAGAGACTCCCACACGAAATGAAAATAGAAATTTATAAGAAAAGAAAAAGTTAAATATGAGTACAGTTAATTAGCAAGAACGCCATTTTTGTTTGAGGGGGGAGAGGGACACAACAGTTGAGTTAAAGCGAGAGTTAAAAGTTGTGCCAAAGTCATGAATAAGTTTTTCTATTTATTTTTTATTTTTTTTTTATTATGTTTGCAACAAAATTGCAGTTTTAAGACATTGGTGCAGACGTTTAACTTGTTGGACGCAGCGCAGCAGCTTGACAATAATTTGAACATGTCTCAAGTTGATCATTAGCATATTTCTTAAGCAAACGGCAAATGCAAAGCAAAAGGAAACATCGAGTGTAGGCAGAAGGGAGAGGAGAGGAACCGAGGGGGCCCCAGTGACACATTTTCCATATTGCCTGGCAAGTAAGTAGAAAGCGACGCATTACAGTGTAATAATCTGGCAGCAGTTGGGGAACAGTTGGGCAGCAGTTGAGGGGAAGTTGGGGGAAAGTTGAGGGAAAGTTGATTCTCAGTCAACTCAGGCAACTGCTGCTCCTGTTTACACATCGACATCTTTGACGCGCCCAAAAATGCACTCAGCCGTATGACCCATTTAGTCAAGTCTCAATTCGACTGACTGAGAAATGAGTTGCCGCTGCTTGTTGCATATACATGAGGCAGTTGCAGTTGCTGCATTTGCTGTTCCAGCTGCCGAAGCTCACGATTTCAACTTTGCTTGTCTTCGCTCCTCTTTGCTTCTGGTAAAATTCGGTTGTAGGTCGTTATCATAAAATGATTTGATGAACGAGCTGAGCGCATTTTAGCGCTATTTTATGTTGCCACAGTGTGGCACAGCACAGGTTGCAAGTGCTGGCAAAACTTTGCCAAAAACCGTAAGCTTTCAAATTTAATTTTGAACAGGCTTAAGCTCGATTTCAAGTACTGCGATTATCTTTCAACTCAGCGACGCCTAAAAGCGGGCAACACTTTTCTGTGCATCTGAGAAGTTTCTCCATAAATTCGCCATGTTTAAGGCATGAGTTAAATTCCATTAGTTATTATTATTCAGACACAATTAATAGTTTTTGAATTCTTATTTTGTATGACATTGATTTAAAAACTCTTTTGTTTAGTTTAATTTCTGATTCTCTCAGAACACATCGATTAGTTTTAAATGAAATTTTGTGTTAAGAAACTTAAACTGTACTCGAGCCACCGAAGTCAACATACTCCAATATTCTATAGGTTTGCGGAAGTGAAGTTCATTAAATTCAACTTAGTCACCCATTTATTTGGGACTAATCTTGTTTTGATGCCAAAATCACAGCACAGGCTCCCCTCCTGTCGAGGTAGCTTCACTTGCTCCTAGACGCACATACTTCAAAGTTAATTTATGCGGAAATCTTGCAAATAACAAATAGAATGCTGTTGTATGCAAACAATTTAATCAAATCCACAACAACAACAGCTACAGTGAGGAGTAGCGACAACAACAGCAACTTAATTAAATTTCCACGTTCCACGCCCTCGTAGAACACTTGAAGCTTTTAGTTGCTCGCCGCCTCGTTGCCACGCCCCATACAACGAACTGAACAACTTGCAACTTGCTTCAAATTCTCTTCATTTTTTTTTCTTCATTTTTTTTATCCTCTGGCTTTTTTTCTTTGCTTTTAGCCACTTGAACGCGTCGCCTAAACGTAGCGAGACGCCCCCGAAAAATTGAAAGTTGAAACCGAGGAAGCAACAGCAACAACATGAAGCAGAGCCCCCCAGCATTTTGGGGTGTATACAAAATAGGGGCGGAAGTGGGAGGGGCTGAGACAACTGCTATTCATTGGAATTCAAGCTGGCTGATTTTGCCCCATGCCTGTTGATGTTGCAAATTGCGCCACGTATATGGCTTTCATTGCCTGCTAATCAGTTGACTTAATCTCCCTAAAATTCCTCCATCTATCTCTTTTTCTCTCTCGCGCTGTCTCTCCCAGTGGAGTGTTCAAATCAGTGTAATTAACTTTTAAGTTAATTTGCCAGCGGCACAGCAAAAAAGCCAAAAATGCGTTTCGCTGTCTATCAAACTGTCAGTCAGTTCATCCCTCTCTCCCCACTTCCCCTCCTCTAACCAGCCCTATAACTGCTGCCAATGGCATTGTTTTCCCAGTCTAATTAGCCTGCCATCAAAATGCGTAAATTCCTTTCACTGCCCAGACAAACAAGCAGAAATAAGTCCAATTTGAATTGCAGCTAACAAAAAAATATGGCGCAGTCTTTCAACTATTATTTCAGTTTATGGTTCATGTTCCGTAAATACAAAAAAAATACAAAAAAGGTCAGAAGTTTGTAGTTGTTGTAACAAGTTTACAACGTAACTTTGGGCATACATAAAAAACAAAAAAAATATATAAAAAAGCAAACAAGTTGCAAGTTACCCACAGCGAATATTTTTTCATAGTCAAAAAATTTTTACTTTGTTTTCCGGTTCACAAAAATAAAAAAAAAAGAGAAAATAACAGAAAAAAAATTCGGGGTAAGGGGACGAGGGGATAAAGAGGAAAAACTGAATTTTAACATTTTCATCTTTGTTGCAAAACTGGGTCAATAAATTTGCAAGTAATGCATAAAATTTGGAGCTGAAACGGAAACGTGCAACTGCATCTCTGCCACGCCCCCACTGCCCGTCACAAAAGAAAAGGCGCGACATTAAAATTAAAATAAATAAAAATTAATTGGCTCGCAGCAAACGCAAAGTAAATGAAAGCGAGAAACTCGCCTGCAACACTCAAGTGGCCCAGCAGCAAGAGACATGAGGCATGCGGCATGTGGCACAGCTGACCAAACTATGCATATATGCATGAGCCGAGGGTGGCGCCCTCCAGCGGCGGGTGGCAAGTTAAACAAACAAATGAAAAACATGAAGTAAAACTCAAGTTGTCTGCCGCTTTGCCAATTGGCAGATTTTGTTTGCCAGCTCCGTCCTGCGTCCTGTGGCAACTGTTGAGTGGGGGCAGCAACATACTTATTGCCACATAAAACAAATAAAATGCTGCAACGTGATGTGGTTCAACAACTTGGCCAGGAGAATCAACGCGATGGGATAAGAAATTAATTGATATGATGATTATTGTACTCTGTATACATGAAAAGGTTAAGAAGGGGTATATTCAATTAAAGTGATAAAATCGAAACTTGCAAATAAAATTCGAATTTTCAAGTATTATTATTTAAATCTTAAAGACATACAGTGATGGAAAATATATTAGAAACGAGAGTCATTTTGACATTTTAAAAATATTTGCAAAAATATGATAAAATGCTGCGCATAAATATATAAAATCCCGTTGTTTTATTCAATTTGAATGATTGTTAAATAGATTCAAAGTAAGAATTATGAAACTAAGCAATTTAAAAAATACAAAAAAATATTTATTATTTTTCCTATCACCGTCTTTTTTTTTAATTTAAAGTACAAAGTTTTATAAAACTTTATATTTCTTACAAAGAGATCATTAAATATAAAACAGATTACAGAATATATGACAGTCAATCAATTAAAATCTATCAAACTTTGCGACAATGTTTGTTCCGCGTTAGAAAGCAACAAAGTTTTAGATAACTTTCGAAACAACCTTGAAAACCAAATCGAAATAGCATAAAATTTTGTTAGAAATAACTTTTTGTTGGCAAATGAAGAATGACAAAATGCAAAATAATAATAAAAGTTTTATTTGCATGCAAGTTGAGAGAACTAAAAAGTGTATTTTCGACCAGATAGGACACCTGTCCATTTTGATATATCACTATGTTTCTCTTTCTCTCTCTCCTCCCCTCTCTTTGTCGCTCCTTTCTTTGCTTTGCAAAATGATTTTCACTTGTTTTTTCGACTTTTGACCGCTTGAATTTCATTACGCATCGATTGTCAGTCTATAATGTGGACTGTCCAATCATTTATGAGCTCGAACATGATATTTATTGGTCATTGAATTGATGGCTTTATTTGCTGCAACTCATTGATTTAGTTTCCCGACTTTTATAGTTTAATTTGCTTTAATTTGGCGCGAACAAATTGAATGGACGGTGTCATAAATCAAACATATATCAAATAGAGACACCTGCAGTTTGACAAACACGTAACTGTCCGTCTGTCCGCCCGTCTCTCTGTCTGTCGGCTGCGTCGCGCATTGAAATTGGTTTTAATGAAGCGTTCGTTTCGGTTGGCCAGGTCAGGACCAGGCCTCGGTGTCGGCCTGGCCGTAAATTGATTGGCGGCACTGTAAACCGCAAATGTTCGTCGGTCGCCGTTGATATTGGTGGTGGTAGGGGGTCGGTTATGGTGTGGTTTTGGTGGCTCATTCACATCCTCGCGAAACTGCTGAGGTGTGAAAGCCAAAAGTTATTGGAGCACGTGCTCAGTCTCCGTTTGTGAGCAATTAGATGCAATAAATCACAGTCGTTTATCTCGCACATGTGTGTGTGTGTGAGATTGAGTGTGTCTTTGGGTGGTGTGCGGGTTTTGGCCAGGAGCTGCTGAGATTGCTTAGATGGCTTGAATTGCTGCTGGCTATAGGCTCTGATATTGCACACATGAATGCCTCAGCTCTGTGCGGCCACTCAACTGTGTGTTGAAATAGTGGGAACCCCCAATCATATACACACATATGTATATGAATGTGTATCTCTATATGCCATATGTTTAACCACGCACACACATGAAGATGATATAGGGGCACGTTATTTGGTCGTCTGTTGACACGCGAAATACTCGAATGTTGGCCTAGACAGCCCACAGCTATTGGCAGAGCTCGTGTAATTGGCAACGGATTCCGAATGGAATTATACGCAATTATTGCGGGTCAACAACGTGACACTTCATTAATTATTGTGGCAGGCAGATGCAAAACATTGACATACCACAAGAAATTGAAGTCAGGGCATTTAAGAATATTCTTCGACTAAGACGTCAAGTTCTCATTTTTACTCAGAATTTATTAAACAAGTTAGTAATAACAGTAATTACAGTTTATAATCAGGCCTGTTCCGGTTTCCACTTTTTATTTTATAGCATTTAGTGAAATGCATTTATTCACTTTCCATTAAGGCTAAGTATTTAAAAGTGCTCGTTTTTCACTTTATCGGACTTAAACTCATCACCTCAAAGTGAAATAAATCCGTAGAACTTCGCAGAAATGATATATGAGCAGGTTAAAGAAATTCACTTCCGCAAAATCTTACCGAAAGTGAAAACCGGAACAGGCCTGAATATTTTTCTCTGTTCAATATAAAAAGTAATATAAAATGTGATACTATTTAATTGGAATTTAAATTTTTTCACTGTTCACATTCACAACAAATAATAATCGCATTATTTGACTAATGACACATGTTTAAATCTGTGCAGCGTTTAAAATTTTTAAAAAGCAGCTTAAGCCTCATTTATTATTAAATGTAAATGTGTTAATATGTATTTAATTATACATATTTTTTTATCCCATACAAATCTTCTTTAGTTTCTCCACTAATATACTGAGCATTTTGAGGAAAAAAATTGTGTTAAAAATGTATACTTAATGTTCCATAATATTAAAACATAAAAGTCTGCATCTCTAGAAGAAATATTATATACACTCAAGCAAAGAATAATCTCATTTTAAGAACTGTTTAGAAAGCACTTGAAATAATTGTCAATCTTAATTATGTCTTTAAGGTATAATAAATCTCGTCAAAAGTTGGTTGAGTTTGTGTGATTTCGAAATAAAATGCAAGTTCAAAAGACTTGATAGGGAGAAAGAAAGAGTGAGAGAGTAAGAGAGAGTGAGAGAGAGAGAGTGAGAGTACTTGACAAAACATATCCCTGACACACATTTCTCATAATCGTAATCATAATGCTGCACGGTTTTTATGGGTCCACAAGTGAAGTTTATTCGAGCCAAAGAGGGCCACAAAATATAATGTTCGCACACACAAAACACACACGTAGCACACACACACACAAGGGAACCGAAGCAAATGAAGCTGAAATAATAAATTAAGAGAGACGACGACGACGACGAGAAAAACAACGATGTCTACGCATCTGAGTTGCAGTTTTCCCCTCAGTCAAGTCGCACATTGAGATGAAAGCCAAAAAGTCTGAGGTGTAAAAGTATCAGAGATTTGGATGGGTTGGTTAATGCGAATGTGGGATCGCCCCGTTTTATGTGGCATATAAAGTGGCATATGTAAGTCCTTTTAATTATGCAACAGCTAAAACGCAAATGCAAAACTCTTGTCAGTTGGCAGCTTTGGCTTTGGCTATGGCTAAGTAATAACAATTTTCGCAGCACAGGAAAACATTTGAAATCAATTATGTGAGCAGTCTCCATATACATATATGTTTCCGGCTTTATAGCTTGATTTACGAGTATGAAACTAATTAGCCAGCATAATCATAATTACAATTAGGTCAGAGTCCCTGAATAATATTATTATTTTATTTGGGACTGATTAAAGTTGGGCCTAAACATATCACAGACAGATCTGCATGCTAATTACGCTGCTGCATAAATCATAGCCAGTGTGCATACTAACTGACTTTATGCTCTCATAATTGGGTTAACCCAAATGCCAATTACGCCTTAATCAAGCGACTAAGCCCGAATCGAGTCCTATCCGGCCGTCCCTTAACCAGGCCTAAATGCAATCAGTGGTAGGCCTCGTTGACTACTTTTATAATTTTTCCCACTTGGTTTGACTGAAGCGCAGAGTGCTGATTGATAAATTGATTGATTGATGAATGGCTGGCTGGCTGACTGGCTGGATGGCTAGATCGTTAACGTGGCCAGATGACACCATCACTGCCACCAAACGTCGGCAACAAGAACAAAACTGTTAGCCGAGTTGATTTTGTTAGCCTTCTTTTTGGTGTTGGCTGCTCCTGAGTTTTGCTGTTGTTGTTGTTATTGTTGTTGTCGTTGTCATAAATTGAGATTAATCATGTTTCTGATGGCCTTTTTTCGGATTGACGTTGTATACAACATGATAGCACTTAAGCGGCTTAGCAGCCACGGGCTTTTATGCGTTACGCCCCCTTTTACACCACTGCCCCCTCCAATATATTATCAATATTTCCCCCCTGCACTTAAATGCCCCTTGGGCATAAATCGCATATTTGTTGTGGTTGTAATCGTTTGTGTTGCATGACAATGTTGCTGCAGCATTTGTGTGTGTTTGTTGTTCCCTTTTGTTGCTGTTTTTGTTGTTGTATTTATAATGCGCACAAAATATGTTAATTATTTTAAGGCATATTATATTGCTATTTAAGCAGTAAAGTCACCATTTATATCACATTTATGATTTATCATATTTAATCGCTGCATCGAATTATGTTCTGTTCTCTTTTAATTAATTGCATTTATTTACTATTCAAATGAATAACGAACAATGACTTTTCAAAATCATTTCTGTTTAAATCTTTAATTAATATTTTATGGTGATATAGTTTATTTAGTTTAAATACTCCAATGTCTGTCATGTTTAATATTATTCTAAATTTTAATACTGATTTATATTTAGATTTTATTATGATTAGCAATAGTTTCAATGTTCGATTTATATAATTAAATATTTTAAAATTCTGTTTTATTAATTATTTCAATAATTAATGCAATTGACACATTTTATTTTATACTTGGTTTCATTACCATTGTTAATATTTATTTAATGTAAGTTCATAATATATTAAATTATTTAATCACTTTAAATTTTTATCAGTGTGCATGGACTATTAGCAGCAATTTGTTTTAATTGCAATTGCAATAGCAATTTCAGTTAACAGCTTCACACATTCCGCTCTAAATCATCTTTACGAATCGTGTCATCATCCCGTTTCATCATAATCCATTATCAATGCGACGAACATTAATTAAACTATTTACACGCGCGATTTGATAATGATAAACGGGTATTTTAATGGCACCATCTTCACACACCATTAATCATAAGTATATATGTATGTATACATTTAAGTACCAAATGGCATTGAGGTGTTGTTATTTTTATTTATATTTTAAATTTAATTCATTACATTATTCATTCTGGGAGTGAATTGATATGCATGAAATTCAGCATTTGTTATCGGGCAGCCATCAAATGTGGGAGATGCACATAAATTTCGGCTATCATATCACTTTAATATAATTTATCTCCTCGTGTACAACTCGAATTTCTCAGTGGCGTCAAAGAGCCGCACACACACACACACATACACTTTAACACACTTTGCTTTATTGCCTTACAATTTTACATTCAATTTTACATTCGGGTGTAATCTTTCATGCACTCAGCACGCGAGCAACCAGCTCTGATCACATTGAATACTGTTAAACTGAACGAGCTTTGTTTCCTTCGTGTTATCGTTATCGCAGGCTTTACTCGCAGCCGAGAACGCGCACTCCGCCGTCAACAGCTAAAAATGTACTAACTGACTGTCAAGGCAGCAGCGTAAGGATGCTGGACAGATGCGGCTTCATCAACAGAGAGTGTAGTCTTAACAGCAGCAGCTACTGTTAATGCTTTAGCGGGATGAGCAGACAAATGTTGTTGCTCTTAATCTCAATTCATATATGGGCGCTGTTAAGTTCGTTCAGTAGGTTAGTAGGTTGACCCACTGTCTGCCCTGGTCTTCAGTAGCGGCTTTAACAGAGGGACATTTACTCTTTGAGCAAGCTTGCCGGCTGTTGTTAACTTTAACAGCATTCATTCCAGCAGCTCAACAGCTCAACAAGTATGTTAAAATTCCGCAAAGCTGTGAAATAACAGCAGACTGAAGGTGCTCTCTTATTTTGTCATTTTTCTTTTTAACACTCGCTCTTTACTAACTCAAAAGTACCAACTTCTGTTGCTCTCACTCTGTTAACACGCAGTGGCACTCTCTTAGCATAACAATCTCTTGCGCTGTTATTCCTTATGCATTTACATACATCAAGTCAGCTTAAGTTCCCAACATTAAGCTAACTATTCGAGTACTTCGTGAAGTTTTCCAGAATTATTACAATGTGAAAATAAGTATACAAAAATATCTGTATTTGCGCATAAATTCCAAAAGCTGAAACAAATCTATGATTTGTATTCGCATTATTGATTAATGCAGCTGCTCGTTTATAAGTCTTAAAAGAAGTCAAATTTGGTTGTGCTTAAAAGTTTTAAGTAGCTTAAGCTTGTGATTTATTGTAATTAAAATAAAACGTAATCAATTGAATATAATGGCATTAAAATTATAAAAAGATTGTGCTTATTTGTCTTATTAAAGGCCCACTTTTCCTGAGACATATGGGACCCTGATAGATTGTTATCCACTTAATAAATATATCTATTGTAGGATTTTTAGTTAAATTTTGGCAATTTTATTGATTTTATTCAGAGTTAAGCCTTAATTTTTCATCAGTACTCGAGAATGTCACAACAGAAAAATATCTATATCGATAAATGTAGATATGTTAAACAAATTTTCATATAATTATCTCTTCTAATTGCAAAACTCACACTCATTTTCAAAGTTTTGGATAGAAAGCCACCGCATGGGATGAAAATTGTGGTATTAACTTTCTCTACTTGTTGTTGCAGTTTTATTTTGTTAGTCAGTGAGCGTGCTCAATTATATATTTCTATATTATATTTACTCTTTACTGACAATTTGTTGATTTAAAGCTAAAATAAAAGAAAAAACATTGCAGAAATTTCATAAAATGCTGTATTTGCTTAACTGTAATTATTGTAGTTGTTTATATTAGTTAATAGTTGCGGCCTTATGCAATATAAATTCACTGAAGATAAAAAACTTATTTGCTTTGGCCATTTTCAGTTATTGACATGGTCAAAAGTAATGCAAACAACAAAACAAATGTTTTACTTACGGCAAAGGGCAACAAGTTGAAAAAATAAACTCACCTGCAAAGAGAATAAAAAAGGTAAACTGTTTTAATTATTTTAATTAGAGCGCTCAAGCAAATATTAAGCAAATATTATTAACCACAATCATAATAATGATAATATAATTAATAAATGCATAAATGCAGCTAATTTGATGGCTTAATGTTGAGCTTAATGTCAGAAACTTGAACCGGAAATGCCTGAAGCGCAGCAATTAGAATTGAAATTGCTGAAATCATGTGGCATGCCGCTTAACCTTATCAGTGGCAAATGCAACTGCAACTTGCAGCTGCAACGTTTGCGATACGAGTACATTTCCGACTGAATTTATAGGCCAGGCCAATGCATAAATATGCAAAGTATGAGCGCAGTTGATGTCGATGTTGGTACGACCACAACTGAGTGCTTAACCCGGCAGCAAGACGAAAAGGCAGCTGCTTCTTCTTCTGCTTCTACAGCTTCTGCTTCTTCTTCTCGCTCTAGTTGCTTGTGGCAACCGCAGAAATGCATTACGACCCGAAAATGCGAAGCTGCTGCAAGTTTTGCGTCATGTTTGTAGCTGTTGACTAAACGCATATAAGTGCGGGCTAATATCAAACGGAAATGCCAACCAACACACACACACACACACACACACACACACTCTATGTATATATGTGTGTGTGTGTGTGTGTGCTGCAGGTCACAGACTAATGCAATACATCTTAAGATGGCTTGCTTGTTGATGTTGCCAGGAGTTTGCCTGCATTTGGCTTCGTTTCCGCTGCCGCCTTTTGAGAAATGCTTGTGGAAAATGCCAACCCAACTGCATTTCTACTACCAGCTAACTTTTCCACAGCTAAATGTGTTTCAGTGTGCATGTATGTATGTGTGTGTCTGTGTGTGTGTATGTGTTTGACTAAGCGGCGCATTTCCTGGCTTGGGCCATCAACTAAATAGCATTCATTTGCCTTGATTTATGCAGGCTAACAGCCACCAGATGAAAATAGACTAAGAAAAATCTGTAAAAATCCTTTCACAGACTGTAAACGACTCAGAGTTGCTCCATAACGAGAATTTCTTAGCTCTGGCTGCACTCAAGTCTGCAAAACTCCAAAATGTTGGAGAAGGTTTCAGAAACACCTGAACACAAATCGATTTTATAAAAAAGTAAATATCTGTATACAAATTCTCAAACAATTTCGATAAGATGTTGAAATCATATATTTAAAACCACTTGTAACTCATAACTGTATTCAAAATAACTAACTTTGATATTTCTACAACATCTAGAAAGTAACAGATAAATATTATATAACTTATTAATAATATAATTATATTTAAATTACATGAAAGAATTAAAAATATTTTCATCAAATTTGTTACACAAGTATGCCTCACTTTATATGGTTTACAGGGTATTAGAACAGGCAATGTGATTCGGCAGACGCTTAGCCTTCTGAATTTATGCCCCAAACGACACTTTAAAGTTGCAATAAAATTCAAGGCAACTTATTTATAGGGCCAGTCAGCGTTGTAATTAAAAAAAAATAGATGAAAATAGACTAAGAAAAATCTGTAAAAATCCTTTCACAGACTGTAAACGACTCAGAGCTGCTCCATAACGAGAATTTCTTAGCTCTGGCTGCACTCAAGTCTGCAAAACTCCAAAATGTTGGAGATGCTTTCAGAAACACCTGAACACAAATCGATTTTATAAAAAAGTAAATATCTGTATACAAATTCTCAAACAATTTCGATAAGATGATGAAATCATATATTTAAAACCACTTGTAACTCATAACTATATTCAAAATAACTAACTTTGATATTTCTACAACATCTAGAAAGTAACAGATAAATATTATATAACTTATTAATAATATAATTATATTTAAATTACATGAAAGAATTAAAAATATTTTCATCAAATTTGTTACACAAGTATGCCTCACTTTATATGGTTTACAGGGTATTAGAACAGGCAATGGGATTCGGCAGACGCTTAGCCTTCTGAATTTATGCCCCAAACGACACTTTAAAGTTGCAATAAAATTCAAGGCAACTTATTTATAGGGCCAGTCAGCGTTGTAATTACTTTTTCAGCACGCACATGATGATTTGGGATTGAGGGGAATGCAGACAGTGGCTGAAGAGCGAAAGGAGGTGTAGAGGGGGATAGTGAAGGAAGAGGGGAATTCCACTGATTTGCCCCTTGCCTTGCCATTGTCATCAGGTCAAAATAGCAATGGCTGCATTAGTGTGGACTCCATTGCAATTGATAAATTGGCAATAACCCGTCGACAGTCCGCTACCTCTGCTCTCTACTCTCTTAGCCATCTCCCCTCTGTTCGCCATGTTCCCCTCTACAAGGACTGTCGCCTGTCGTTTGGCATTGACAGTTCAATGTGCGCACTGATGCGCAAATATCAACTTCAATACACTGACTTACCCCATTGCCATCCCTCTTCAGCCCCCTTTATAACCCCCTCTCTGCTCACACTATCGTTCACATTCGCTTTCATTCATGCTCTCTCTTTTTGCCACTGACGTGATTCTCCTATTGCGTTTTTTATGCCACTTCGTGACCGACTTGCAGTCACTTTAACATCTTTTTCACAATTTTTCTGCGTCTTTCCTTTCTCTCCTTCTCTTCTTCTCTTTCTTTTTTTTTAATGTGGTTTCGGTCTGCGAAATTGAATTAGTGACATTGGCAGTTGCTTTGGCAATCTGCGAGTGGATTCTGTGCCACCTTCCGGATGACTGCGACAATTTCATGAGCATTTTCCCAAAAGCGCTGTTTATCAGTAAATACTCTTAGCGTTCTTCTTTTATTATCTCTTTTTTATTTTTCCCTGCTCTCTCTTTTACTTTCAACAACAGTGAGAATTTCATATTAATTGCGAGAAGAAAAACCGCAAGAAATAAACAATGGAGAGAGCTCATTTTTTTTTTTTTTACTTTTTGACTTTGCACTTTAGAAAATAATTAAAATAAATGTTCAAGAATTTTTCGATATGTCAGATAAAACTTAATTGTTGATAACTTTAAATATTGACATCTACATAATTTTTAGATTAAAATATAATTTTTTAAAATAAAATAAGGGAAATAATATTTAACTGAATAAATTGAGATCTCTTGAGAATTCGTATTCTCGTAATTACAAATATTCTGAAATCATGAAAAAAACTTGAAAAATTAAAATATTTTTATTTTAGTTTTAATGAAAGCCTTCAGCTATTTCAATTAAATATAAATTTATACTTGTGTTTATTAGTCCTATAAATTTAGTAATTTATTAACTAAGCGAAAGGTCCAAGCTACGTTTTTGTCGGCTTATGTGGAATATTTAGGAACTAAACTTTGTTCAGAAAATTAAAACTAACACACACACTTTCACTAACACACACATATGAACTAACATAAAGCAGCTAGAAAAGTGTGCATATACAAATCTCATAAATTAAAATAAATAAGAAAAATAACAATTTCTATAGAGCTCACACCAATAGAAACATACACACACACATTTCTTTTGCATCTCAGACTTAACTGCAATATTCATAACTCTTTTCAAATGTGGTCAAGTGCGATGCCAGGCCCTCAGCCCTTTGCCAATCTCCTCTGGCTTTCTCCTCTGACTTTCTCTGGCTTTCTCCTCTCTGTCCAGCTGAGCGAGCTTTAGTCTAATGGTTGTTGTTGTTTTTGTTGCCACTTGGCAGTTATTGGCATGTGGCAGACATTGCCGCTGCCACGCCCCTACCTTGGGGTGGGCAGGGGCAACCTGACTTGAGTTGCCGCCACAATTTTATTAAAAACGAGATGAATGGACAACACTGCACAACATGGAGCTCGGATGACGGAAGTGTGGTTTCACTCCATATAATTCTCTTGTCAATCCAATGCCAACGACAACAATTGTGGCTCAATGTAGCGTGGGCGGAGGGGCAAACAAAGCGGTGGGGGCGTGTCAGGGTCAAGCTGCAAGGGGCTGAATGAGAAAGGGGAAAGGGGAAGAGGAGAAGCAACTAGAAGTATGGCCATTTCGTTATTCGACATGCAATTGCCATTGCACTGACTTGTATTTTTATTATATCACTGCGGACGGCAGTCCGCGCTAGTGACGAAAGCAGCACGAAGGGTGCGAAGGCGACTAGCATATATACACAGGAAGAATGGAAAATTTGCTATGACTGTCCGATCAGGTCGAGTTATATACCGATCGAAAGGTATTAACTTAACTTACAAATGTGCATACTAAGACTTTTGGAAACTCACCTGGTTCGTGAGATAAACAGGTGTAAGTGGGAGGGGCAAAATTTAAATGATTGGAGCTAATGGGGCCGTTGGAGCCTTTCTGAATTTTTTTTTAATTTTTAACTATTCTAATCAAAATTACGCGTCGAATGACACCTCGATCATCAAAATCCGACCGCTGGTTCGAAAGATAATTAATTTTGAAATTTTTAGGGGCCTTCCGAAAATGAGATGAAAAGTCAGTCTGTTTGTTTGTTTGTTTGTCTGTTTGTCTGTTTGTTAGTATCAAAGCGTTGATTTAGCTTAAAAGTTTGAATGAGGACTTGTTCCGCTCAAAAATATAGAAACGTTTGTTCTACGACTTTTTCGAAAAATCGCTAGTTTAGCGGGAAATCGCTAAAAACCGCTAAAATTTAAACCCTCATAGCATCCAAACGATAGAAGCTACAGATGCGATCTATATATCGTTGCAAAGGTATTTTGAAGGGCTCTTAAGCATACCTTCAAAGTTTTTCTTTTAAGTAAAAAGGTAAACGGCTACAGGTGAAACAAGGTATTTTTTTACACATTTTGGCGATTTAAGAAAAATCTACACATGAGATCACTTTAAAATATGTTATATGTTATGGGCAATTTGATTCCGCGTTTTTTGACATATAACACGTATCTGTCAAAATTCGTTTGGACAAGATATTACCTATTAACTGAATATACCTTTTACCTTTACACCAGCGGTGGGCACAAAATCTGAACTCGGGAGCTCTACAACAACAACTACAACAACAACCCTTTTCGCGTCCACCTACTTTGTCGATCACCCAAATAATGTGCGAGCAAAAAAAAAGGTCTTCGGCGCGGCGCGTAGCGATGTCAGCGCGCACACACTGCGCCTTTGCAATGTTGTTGTTGTTTTATTGACGGTCATAAATTTTAAGTGTCAAAAATGCCTCGACTCGAGCTGCGAGGCTCGCGAGCTGTGCCTGCATTGTTGTTGCTACGGTCATAAAATGCCTCGATCGACTCGAGCTGCTTGTGCGTTGTTGTTGCTAGCTAGCTCGCGAGTTAACCGTGCATAATTGCTTTTATGACGGGCTGCTTGTGTGCGACTACACGGCGCCGAATAAAGTTGGGAGAAGCCGCATAGCTCCCAGAGCCCATGCTGCCCTCCGCTGCTTTACACTACTGCATGTACATATGCAGTATGTACACTGCTTGCAGCGTAATGCGGAAATAAACTGCTTGCAAGTGGTGAATTCTTTTTGCGGAAGATAAATTATTTTATAATCAAAAATATAAAATCGTTTGTTCTACTTTTTCGAAAAATCGCTAGTTTAGCGGGAAATCGCTAAAAACCGCTTAAATTTAAGCCCCCATAGCATCCAAATGATAGAAGCTACAGATGCGATCTATATGTCGTTGAAAAGGTATTTCGAAGAGCTCTTAGACATACCTTAAAAGTTTTTTTTTAATTATAAGGGTAAACAGTTACAGGTTAAATAAGGTATTTTTTCCCACATTTTGACAATTTAAGAAAAATCTACACTACAAATCACATCAAATATTGCAATTTTAAAATTTCTGATGTCTTATTCAAAAATTTCTGATATCCCATAAAAAAACCTCTTTACGAGGTCAAAAGTCTAGTGACGAAAACATTTTCATGCCCCAAAATTTCTGATATCCAATTTTGTGACGAATAATATTAAGTTTTACACATAAATTATTTTAAACAAAATTTTTGCATTCGGCACTACGCAAAACAGTGAGTTTTATTTAGTATTAGAATTGAAACATTTTAGCGCAATGTGCCGGGTGCCAAAATTTTGTTTAAAATAATTTATGTGTAAAACTTAATATTATTCGTCACAAAATTGGATATCAGAAATTTTGGGGCATGAAAATGTATTCGTCACTAGACTTTTACCTCGTAAAGAGGTTTTTTTATGGGATTCTCTACACACACACATTCAGAGTAATGCCAGCTGGTGTGCGTGTATTTGGTGCATTGTCTGGCGATTTATGGGTTTTATTTGGCCACTTTTTACATTCATATATGGAAGATGCCCGTACGTGGAACATGGCTATATTCGAGTCTTTGTCGTCGTTTGGCATTTGTCGCCCTTTTGTATATTGTTAGCTTATTGCACACATTTATTGCACTCTGCACTCTCTATCTAACTCTCTCTCTCTCTCTCTCTTTCTTTCTATCTCTCTCCCATTTACTGTCCCTTTTGTACGTGCTTTGTTGTTTTTCTTTTGTGGATTAGAATGTGCATTGCACATTGCAATGCTTTACACTTTACACTTTACACTTGCTCGTTATTATGTTGACTTTTATTGGGTTTTGTGAAACTTCTAACTTGTGGAGTGCCTCATAATTCAATGTGACAATTGTCAGCAGATGACTTGGCAACTCTAAAAACAAACAAAAAAAACGAGTTTCTTATCTGTAAAGTTATCGCAGTTAGATATGTTTATTTTACCATTGTTTCTATTTATATATTTGATTTCGTCTTTGATTCTATTTTTGACACAACAGAAATGAAGAAATATAATTTATTTGTTTTATGTGCTCTTGCTCTTGCATACAAATACAATGAATCCATTTTGACAAGACAATGTGTTAATATTAAAACAAAAATTTTCTCTAAATTCTTCTTCAAATAATTCAGTTAGATTTCGTCTGACTTTCTTAAATGTTTTGCACTGCATGATAAATTGGTTTGTTTCTTTATTAAAAGGACATGTAAAGTAAAGTATTTTATAAATTATTTGATTTAAAATCTTTCTGGATAGCTTACTGAAAATAGTAACATTTTGGATAATATTTAATAACAAGACCATCAATTTAATTTTTAAGCTAATTCAAAAATGAATGTATTGAAAAGTTTCTCTTATAAATTTTTGATAAATTACCTGTATCTAAAACGTGAAATATGTAAAATACTAATTAAAGTGGAGGTGAGCTAAGTTATCTACGATAAACATAAATTCTCATCAGTTAAATTACAATTAAATTCACACTCAGCTGGTGTGGCAAATCCCTTGTCCTGTTGATCCTGTTTCTTCTCCTTTGCTAGTCGAACAGTAGTGACAACATTCCCAACATATGCTCTCTGTGGGTCAACCAAGTGTCGGGCAGTTTGTGTTTAACCACAGAGCAGCCTTTTTGTATCATCATCTTGCCACAAAACGGATTGTTCACATATTTAATTTGCACACAAAGCTAAAAGCAGAGGCAATTCAAGAACTGAGGGAAGCAACAACTATAAAGGCAAGCGGTCATGATAAGATCCTTAAAAGTAATTACAACACATATTAAGTATTTATGCAACAATAAAACGTTTAGACCCCAAATGAAGAGCATGGGGACAAGTCCAGGAACTCTGATAATTTGAAGATAACACAAGAAAAGTTTGTGGGGGAAAACTTGCGACAAAACAATACAAAACCAAGAAACGATAATTTTCAAAATCCAGCTGGAAGAGCCCAAACTCAAATGAAAAATACACAGAATTATGTTGGGGCAAAGCAAAGCGATTTAGGCTCAGCGGGAGACATAAAGAAACTTTAAAACGGAAATAAAATGTAACAGAATAATAAAATGTTCACTCGTAAAAAGCCGCCTGACAGCCAGGCACAAGTTGGCCAAGAAGCCGCAGCGCGTCTTGGCCAAAAACAAACTCCAGACAACAAAAAATAAAAAAAAAATACAAACCGAAAATGGAGGGAAAACCAAAATTGTAGTCACTGCACTTCTCTTACTATGTTTTTTTTTTGTTTTTTTATTTTTGCTGGCACCGAAAAACTTGTGTTTTGTATTTTGTGTGTTGTACAACACCTAAAAAGTTCAGAGCACTCTGGTCACACTGGCTGTGTCTGTATGTGTGCCTTGTCAAACGATTAGTGCAGGACTTTTGCAAAGTTTTTGCGGCTTTTTTGGGGGGCGGTGTCGTCCTTTTAACGATGCCGCGTCGGACAAGTTTGTGCAAATAGTTTATGGTTATTGCACTTGCCCACACACACACGCACATAAGCACACAAACACTCACAGACACACAGACAGTTATCCTTACATCTGAATGGATGTGAGAGTGTGAGAGCTTTAAGTTGGCTGAGCGGCTTAAATGATTTTAATTGTTATCGTGCGCTTTAATTGCACTTTAGTGCGGCCTCGTCCGGCCGAAAGTTTAGGCCATTTCACATTGTGTCTGCCCTTTGCTGGGCTAATGACAATTAAATCTGCTTTTGACTCAACTCTAACTGTTGCAATATCCTGGCTCATTGTGTTGGCTTAACCAAATCTAAGATTTGATTTATTTGTACCAGATTAACAGAATTGAGCCTCTGGTAATTCAAATTGATACTAATGCTCATGTGATTACATGAATTGTAGACAGTTTAAATGTTAACAATAACAATTTCTATGAACAAGACTAATTTAGAATATTCAATTAGAATTTAAGTCGTATAATGCGAGTAATTTAAACTGAGAGCATTTTGAATATTGATTTAAATTACAATCTTTAAACTTGTTTATTTATCGTTAATTAAAATCTTTTCAATTGGATTCTTCAGTTTTTAATTCCAGATGCGAAATATTTTAATTACTTCAGTAGTATATAATGCAATTTGAATTATTATCTCAAAAAAATTCAATTTGCTTCATGAATGATTTCCATACGCTAAATGCCCAAAAATCGTTGCATTATATTAAATTAAATTTAATTCCCAAAATTTTAAGCTACAACAAACATATGTACAATAAAGAATTATTTTCTTTTGGTGTGTCTCAACTGGATTTGAGTAATCTGCTTGTTAATAAATATTATGACTACACAAAATGAAGTTCTCAAAGAGCCGAGTTTTTCTTTGATAACTTTATTCAATGGGATCTTCTCTGCTTTCTCATCATGCCCCAAAAATCATGGCTCTTCGTAAAACTAATGTGGGTGGGCTTTATGGCGTTATTCCCAGAATTACAATACTCATTTCGTGTATGCGTATTCTCTGGGTAATCTATTCAAAACCATTGGGCACAGTCATGCGACCCTTCCAAATTAGCTCCGCCTACGCACAGACATACACACTAACAAATACACAGCACAAAAATGTATGAAACATGCCGAAATTAATAAAAAACCATTTCATTTAATGTTGGTAATATGTTGGCAGCAACAGAACAAAAGAGGGACTGAGTTTTCAAGCAGACAATGCGGCATAATGAGACATGCTCCGGCAGCGCCGAACTCGGAAAAATGTCAAGTAAAATACGATAATTATGCGACATTTAGCAGTTTAGCAGGCAGTCAACATCAGCCCAGGCAGCCAAAGCTACAAAAAAGCATTGGAAGGGTTTAATGTGTTGCTGGGGATCCAAATGAAAAGTGAAAACATAAAAAAGGGTTTCGTTATAACAACAAGACACAAAAAAATAAGCTGAAGGGAAAACGAGGCAGAAAAAACGACGAAAATACAGCGGAAATTACAAGTGCCGCCAGTTGGCGACAAAAAAACCAAACGACGAGGACAAGGACGAAATCTGAAAATGCAAAATGAAATCGAAAGCACAGGAAAACTGTGTCACGGTATGGGTTTCACATTAAGAGGTGAGTGTCTGTGTGTGTGTGTGTGTCAATGTGTTGGGCTAAAGATTTTTTAAACTCGTTAGTATGCGCAACGAGACGAAAAATCAACAATTTCTATTTTTATGATATTTCCAGCACTATGCGAGACATTTAAGGGTATATTGGGCTAACTTCGAGCACGCAGCGTGTGGAATTTACACACAAGTTAAAGCTGACAGACTTAAGAAATGCCCTACGTTGGGCGCCAAAGACTTGAACCAAAATTGTGAAGAAAAGGCGTGTAAAGGATATCTGAATGTGGATCACACGGCCAAGCCGTCGACCTTTTTTTTTGGGAAGGGTGGCGTTTATTTAATAAGCAAATAAATGAACAAAGTTTTCAATGCGTAAATGTGTGTTTTACTGCGTCTAACGTGGCGTATGCGTGATTTTATTTTTTGCAATCTTTCACCTTGCGGCCATCATCGCAATGCCTGCCGAAAGTGGCACACGTGGCGTATACGCAACATCATAAACATTTTTGCGACGGGAACTTCTAGTTGTATGACACATGCCATGTCGGTTAACTTAATTTTTAATGGCACGCCCATAAAATGGATTTAAAGCAATTTTTTTGCGGTCCACTAAAAAAATCTGCTGACCATGCGCCCATCTAATCCAAATTAATGACAACGTTTAAGCGGCCAGCGACCGCCGCAAATTGCTCAACATTTTTAAGCTGCGAATTAATGACTTGAGATGGAAGGCAAATATAAATTCAATAAAAAATAACAGGAAGTCCGTAAGGAAGAGAACTAGAAATGAAAAAATAGAAATAAAATAATTTAACTTTTGGCTTTTAGTCGTGGTTGACTTATTTATGCAGTGAATTATTTAAATTTTGTGCTGTCTATCTGCCTGTCTGTCTACGAGTACTCGTACCTAAAAGGAGCTTACAAACATCATTTTGGATGCATGTAGGTCAAATTGTGCGCCGGTCTGCATATCAAGTATACGCCCGCTTGGTTTTGTCGTTTCTTTTGTCTTGTCTAGAATTTCAACAATTTTGCAAGTCAACTAGGCGACAAGGCGAACCCCAAGCAGCTCAGACATGGAATAGGCTTTTACTTTTATGTCCGAAAAGCTGTGTGTGTGTGTGTGTGTGTATATTATGAGGTCGTAGCATCCTGGCACTCTGACATGCCAAACATCCTGTTGTGTGGCTTTATCGTACATCAACAAATAATTGCCAGGAATATCATTTCTATTTCTATGCTGCTTGTCTCGTTTAGGATTAGTTAATTGAGCATGCGGTTAGCATTGAAATTCTTTTCAATTCTGTGAGATATCTTTTGGTAGTTGCAACTGTATTTCATTTCAATTTATCATTCACTTTACGCTAACTCGTGCCAATTGACCAAATTCGACTGCCAAAAAGTCAAATGTCAATTGCAACTTTACCACAATTATGCATATCAAAAAAACAAAGAGAGAGAGGGAGAGCGAGAGAAAAGCTGATTGGAATTCAAAGTTATTGACTGGCATTTCCCCGATTGCTGTCAGCAGTGTGACCAACTTTTGAATATTAATAGACTACTGTCAGTGTCAGTGGCAGTGCAACAATGGACACTGTATGCAATGATGCAAATTCAAGCAGAAACTAATCCATAACAGTTCGCGCGGCGAGTGACGCACATGACCATCATCAATTATTTCTGGAGCGGAGTTCAGTTGGGGATATTGCAGCAGCATCATCTTCTGGGAGGATGCGTTCTAATAAATCAATTAGTAAATGTTTAGTAATGCAAAGTCTCAGCAAAAGTCAGAGTGATAATAAGCTTAGTTGGCATTATGGTCAGGTCGACTGCCCTAAACTCAACACAGGTAAGATTGCGCATACGCAGCGTATGGCAGTTGCAGTGACTGCCACTCACTTATGTATATGCATGAGATACGAGCAACGAGATACTTACACTCTCGCTGCAAGAGGCAAAGCCCAAAGCTTGTGGCAAGCAACGACCACAACGAAGCGTCTAATGCAAGTGACAGCAAAGAAATGCAACGAATGCAACGCTTCTTTTGGCTCAGCTGCACATGTTTGCCCCAAAGCTGAATCCTTACTAAACTTAAAGGTTAAGTTCCAAAGCAAGGTTCTGAAATAATAATAACATGCTGCAAGGCTCAGCTAATGGAAATCTTGCTTGACGTTTGTACGAGTAAAGAGATTTTATAAATATCTAACATTTAAGACTTTAAATAAATATCATAATATATAAAGTCTTTTTTAAGTCCAAAAACTAGTTATATCATGTACATTTTCTTATATTTGTTTAAAATTTAAATTATGGTTTAGCCTAATTAAATTTAATTAGAAAGGAAGTCTTTGTATTGATAATTGATAAGTTAGAAGAATGCATTGATCTTATATAGTCGAATTGCCATTGCAAGCTCTTCGATTTTATTGAATATGAAAATCAAAGCTCCTGTAAACTCTCTTTTTGAACTTTGTCCAATCTAATACTCACTTGAGCATATGCATGGCAAAATTGTGGCCATTACTCAGGGCTAGAAGCTAAGTGGCTTATGCAAATGTTTGGATCGCAACGTGTGTGTGTGTGTATGTGTGTGTGTGAGCTCGGAAAAAACTACAAAGTTCAGTTTAAACATTATGCAGGCCCAAATATTTGCAGTTTCCTAGCCAAAAGGCAAAGGCCAAAAAACATAAAGCCAAGAAATTGCATTCACGCGGTTCGTTAGCCCAACAAACACATAGAGAGAGAAAGAGACAGAGGGCGACACAGTGAATGAGAGGGGGATGGAAATGTTCAAAGGCCAAACGAGCTGGCACAGACGACTGACTGACTCGTCCAGGGGGCGTGGAATGGGCGGTAGGGGTTGCCACAGCGGTCGCTTGGCCAAAAGCAAAATTGCAGCCAAACATTTTCAAGTGGCGGCTGCAACATCGTCAGAATTATGCTACAAATTTATGAGACGACATAAATTTCACAATGTTTGTTTTGGCTACACACATAAACGCACACATGCTCCATCTCCCTCTCCCTCTCTCTCTCTATTCCTGCCTCTGCCTTTGTGTGCTAGAGGAAGAAAAACAAACCCAAATATCTAAAGCAAACAAAAAAGCAGTGACACCTCCCCCCATCCACAGCAGCTGCCCACATTTAGCATTTGTCCAACTCTTTCACTTCCCCCCACTCCACTGCAGGCCCTCTCTCTCTCTCACCCCTTCACACACTCTATATCCATTTCACTCACACAACGGGTGGCTTTGGCTTGGTTTGAGCTGGTTTTTCGGGTTCCTTGTGATGAATGTCATGTGGTGAAATTTGTGCAGCAAAGGGCTGCCACATAAAGAGGCGTGCTGGCATCAACGCGTTTCTTCTTCTTCTTCGCACAACCCCTACCCCTATCTGTACCCCTACCCCGCACCCACCCCAAAAAATTGAAAAATGCATGCAACTGTTTTGAAGGTTGCCTGCCATGAAAGTTTCTATGCATTTTAACATGCGAAACTGCAAAATTTTTTCAACTGACAGCCCAACGACCTCCGCAAGAGCTGTGCAGCATAGACATCCATGTAAATTACAAACACACACATACACACACACACAAACACACACACATACAGCCTCATACTAAGCAATATCCCAGTAACCCAACATGAGTTTAGATGCATTGGATGATGCATCAAGTGGTGAGATGCATGTACCAAAAAAGAACCAGATCAGAATATTGAGCAGAGCAAAAGCAGAGCTGTCAAATTTACTGAATTCACTAAAAGGTATTTCTAATTTTCATGCCAGCAGTCAGGCAGGAAGCGAAAACATTGCTCAAATATTTATTAACTATTTTTCAGCTAAATTGACTGTGTTCTACATATTGGCTTCAATAGAAAAATGAATTGTAACAGCTTACTAATAAAGAATAACAGAAATATGAGCTAGAATATGCAACATTTTTATAAAATGGAAACAATTTGCAAATGCATTTAATAATAAATAAATATAAATTGCACTCGATAACAGTCAAATTGTATATGATACCAGACAAACAGACAAAACAGTGGAATTTATTTTTTTAATTAAGAATGTTATGACTAATGTTATTATTAAGATAATTCATTGTATTCTTGCGCTTTCGAAACAGTCCATTAAAATTTTAAATATATTTTTTTTAATTTTCAAAATACTTTTGATTAATTTATGTGCAACCATGTTGCTATAAATAATCTATTGCCTGAAAGCGTGCAACTTTTTAATCAAAACTCTTGAAGGATTTTGTAAAAATTTCTCACTGTGAGGGAAGCGCGTTAAACATCTCTCTCTCTCTCTCTCTCGCTCATTCTCGCCGTCTATTTGTTTCTGTCTCTTTAGCTGACTCTAGGGAAATGGAAGTGTGCGATGGCACCAAGGGGGGGAGGATGGAACGGGGACAGGGACAACACGTCGCATGCATAAATGCAACTTTTGGCCCGCACATGAATGCATCATTGTTATTGCTGCTGTTGTTGTTGTTAATGTTGTTGTTGCTGCTGTTGCTGCTGCTGCTGGTGTTGGCGTTGCAGCTGAAGTTACTGTCATGTCAGTTCTTGCCGAGCAGAACGATATTTTAGCTTCATGTATACACGAGCAACAGCAACAACATCACTTTACTATGTACTCGTATAATTTCTGATGCCAGGGTTGTTGGCATGAATGTGTGTGTGTGTGCTTGTTGTCATCGTTGTTGTTGTCAACATGTTGTCCCCAACTGGACACTCCTTCCCGGTGCTTTCTGGTCCGGCCGATCGCTTAGAGGAGAAGCAGCAACAACAGCAGCAAAGGCAATGCAACGATTGCTGGCAACATAAAACACATTAAACATGCCACAAACTCTCAGGCAGGCAACCATTATAAGCAGCCGGCTAACTGAATTGGATAACTTCAAAGCTTTAGATTTAGATTTTGTGTGCAGAAAAAGGGAAAAGAAGGGAAAGGCAAAGGAAAAGGGTGTGACAGGTAGCTGAAGCATGTGAACACATTTCATATCACTCTGCGCTATAGATGGAGAAGTGATTGATAGCTGCAAAAAAACTAAAACAAAAATGCCCCAATTTTACATGAAAAATCCAAATCAAATAGCAATTGAATCAAAACAGACGCAGTTGAAGAGATTTGGAACTGACAAATAAAACTTAATATAATGAATAAGTTATAAGTTAAGTTTTAAGTGTAAGTTTAATTAACTTTAATTAAAGATGAGACCTGTAGCTTAAAAGACAATAATAAGCTAAATTTTAACTAAAAAAGCAAACCATTAACAAGCTTTTCATGTAATTCCAAATTTGCATAGATGATCACTTTACTTAATAAATTTCAAATAAAAGTATTTGAACATTTATGCAGCTTAAAACTCAAAACGTGGTAAAATCTATTTAAACAAAATATTTTTGGCTAAAATTTTTCCCAATTTGTTGGTAATAATTGCAATTTTTGCATTTCTGGCATTCACTAAATATTTTCTGTTTTGCAAATGTGATATTATTTGGGAGCATTGACTGCCACGGAAAGTTGCAACATTGTTGCACCTCATCCGATGGGGGCATAAACTCGGCGTTAGTATCAAATTATTTTCGGAACTCCATTCAGCTGCTGCATCATTTGCTGTGGCAGCCTGCAAAAATTAATGAATATAACTTTCAGCTGTTTACTAATTAAAACTGACGGTCCAAACATCAATATACATATATATTTGCTGTCCATGACATGATATGTTAATAAAAACCAGTCAAAATTTCGAATATCTAAAGAGGAAATACTATTTGCCTAAATACCTATTATGCTGTATTTATACCCTAGTCGTGCATGCCGTTTTTGTGCATGTTATGATTATAGGATATTTGGGATAATACAAAGTTCTGCTGTTACAATGTTTGGTTGCCATAATATTAGCATAAATATTTTGTAAATAAATTCTGATGTGCATGAACCGACACACACACACACACATACACATAATGGAGTGAGCTTTGTCTGATTCAACACACATTTGCATTTTGTTGGCATCCATCAGATACTTACATGGAGCTTCCACTAATGTAAAACTTTCCCAAAATTATTTTGCATTAAAAATAACGAAATGAAATTATGTGTATGTACGTGTGTGAGTGTGAAATTGTGTGTGTTGGGTTTGGCTTTTGCCATTTTGCTATTTTGCCGGCTCATTTGACCATTTAAAATTATGTTTAAAGGCTTACACTTTTCCAGCTAGCATAATTTTGCTTTCTACAGTTGATGCTATTTTTATTTTCTTTTTTTTTTGTTAGCATTGCATAAATTTGCCATTGTCACGTTCCAGTCGCTGGCCTTGTTAATGCTGCTTCAAGCCAGCCAAAGTCTATTAAGGCCTTAAGTCTCAGTCTTGAAACAAGTCAAGTTGCAGGGCAAAAATCAGATTCAATGTGAGTAACTCTTAAGAATGTGAAATGCAGTTGCCAAATGCTTTTGTTAATTGGTTTCTGATAATTTTTGCCTAGGGCTCAAGTGTTAATCAACTTGTGTCTTTGATAATTTCAACCAAGATTCGAGTTATACATATGGTGAATTGTGGGTTAACTGCATTCCATTTCGTCCTCAGTGGTTGCTTAATTTCAATTTAGCATTGCATAAAACGCGGCGCAGTTAAATGGCTTGAAGTATGCATCAGATAACATATTTGTCAGTGTGTGAGTGTGTGTAGTGGCAAGTTTATATGCGTGAGTGTGGCAGACAAAACGAGACAAATAAACAACAATTCAGTTGATGACTCGTACAGTGAGTCAAGGCAGTCAGGCAGTCAGTCCGTCAGTTGGGCATGCATTCAATGCACTCACTCATGCAGTCAGCTGAACTCTCCGAGCTACTTCAATGCTCTCAATTGTCCCTTGTCCCTTGTCCCTTCACCTTCTCCCCTTTCCCCTTTCCACACTTTACGCACACATCATTCATATGAGAAGAACTCACATGGGCTGCCGGGAGGCATCTATCTTCATTTCAAGCAGCATTGTGGTGAGTTATTTGTGTGGCCTCCTTTTGTCTATTTTGCTATTTTAGTATTGGCCATTGTTTGTGGACTCCACCTCCCTCTCAATTGGTCCAGCTGCAAATGCAATTTTATGTTGTTTGGTTGACAGCCATACAGAGGGATGACTGTACTCCGAGTACATGCATTAATGCAGTTTGCAGCTACCTTCGGTTTCCGCACATTGATCCCTTTCAAAGCCAACAACAATGTGAAAAACAATGAGAGCAACTTTGACAACGACTTGCCAATTGTGGTCGTTAGAGTTTCGCATTTGAATGGCAATTGTTGTGTTCTTGTTTCATGCAGATGTATTTAGATGTCTTTTTTGGCTTTTATCGGTTCGATAAGTGATTATAATTAGCATAAATCAAAGCCGCTACAACAATTAAAAGAGTTCGTTACGCATACGCCCAGTTGTACGCGACGATTGGCAGTTAAAAACTTGAATGTGACAATTTGCAACTGTCAGAGGGAAAACATAGAGCAAAATGTGGCTGGAAAGAAAACAAAAGACAAGCTGCCAACTGAAGCGGAAATGGAAGTGAAAATGGAAGTCACAGCAGAAAGTTTCAAGTTGCTGACGCTGAATGAAAATAGAGTTGCTGTTGGTTCAATAAATTGGCGATTGGGCACTTTGAGATTGACATAGAACTGAAATGGGTATTGGGTAATGATTATCAAGATCTTTGAGCTTGTGACAAGCAGAAGCTGCTCCAACAAAATGATAAATGTCTGCAGGACGACACAAATTTGTCTGGCTCTTATTATATTAGTCGTATCTTGTCTGCAGTTTGCACGGAGTTATTGAGTGAAACTTTTGATGGAGGTTACCTTGTGGAAAAGTCCCCCCTGCTGTTCTCTAACTTTATTGTGGCACGTGCAACTGCAAGCTGAAGCCTGATTAACTGCCAGTTGGAGGACAACATTTGTTATTGATGTCCGAGTAAATAGCTAAGCAAATAGATGCTTTTGTTTATATTAGGCGTTAAAATTAAATAAATATTTTTCATACCGCAACCCAAATCAAAATGCAAAGCAGCTGTCACAACAACAACCTCGGCAACAACAATAACAACAACTGGCAGCTGGCAACTGTTTAAATCAAAAGTTTTTGAATGAAACACATTCTTCTGTCAGATAGGAAGCCATTTAGATAAGCTGCTGCTGCTGCTGCTGCTGCTGTTTTGGGGGCATGACAACAATGCAGCACACGTGTCTGTCCAGCAAGTTCAACTTGCCACACACATACACACACCTGTGCCTTACTCCTGCTGCTTTGATGTGCTCCAAAGTTGTCATTTATGCCACAAGTTTAAGTTGCGCCTTCCCTTAATGCTGCACTCTGACCTATTCCCTCTGTATGTGTGTGTCTGTGTGTGTGTGTGCCTCCCCTGATAGATCCCCTTACTTATTCATGCCTTCTGTGTTATTTTGGCATTCCTTTTATTTTTCATTTTCATCACATTGCTCTCTGCTCTCTTCTCATTGAGCTGCAACGCACGCTTCTTCCCAACCAACAACCTTTCTTCCCTTTACTCCCCTTCTGAACTTATTTAAGCTGCTACTTATTTCATTTTCATGTAAAGTTGTTGCTACCTTTTCTTTTGTTGTTGCACAATTTTACAAAAAGTCAAGCAAATAGTCAGAGAGGGGACAAAAAAAGAAAAGAAATGGAAAAGTTGTCGGTCCAGCTTTTGTTTAGTACGCAGCAAAGCCAAAGTTAAACTGTTGCAAAGCAAAGAAAAAAGCGAACTTGCTTTCAGATATTCCCAGCTACAAAATTGCTCCTCTTAGGGGGCGATTGTTGACCCTCTGTTATTGTTGTTGCTGTCGCTGTTGCTGTCGTTGCTGTCGTTGTTGTGGGCTTCCTTTGACACAAACTCGTGGCTTTTGTGTTCATTTGCTTGCTTCGAGTTCCTTGGGGCCATGCTCCCCATTTCGTTTGCATAATTGAATACACTCTCTGTGGCCAAACTGCTAGTTGATTAGATCTTTCTTTCCCTCTCTCAGTTCACCCCGCAACTTGCGGTCTGTACTTTTTAACACCTTGTCATAAGCATTAAGCAAAGCTAATAACACTTGCTCAGATAATTTTATATTACTCAGAAGGATTACAGATAATTACAAATAGTTAAAAATAATTCCATTAGCTTACTTCTACAATTTTGTGCAGGCTTACTAAAATAACATAATCTTCTCACACTTAAATCTTGAATATATTAAAGAATTCTTATTTAAATATTTTATATGATTTTGTGAATTATTTAAACATTTTTTTTATTGAACACATTTCTTGTTAATTTTTCAAGTTTACGAACCTTGTTAAAAGTTTTGCTGAAAACTTAAATGTAAGCCAATCTATAAGCACACTTTCCCTGTAGATTTATTTCATAAAAAATGCACATAAAATAGTGCATAAAGTTAAAGTTAAAAATGAAAACATTTACAATATTGTTTTAATTTCATATTCCTCTAAAATTAGTTTAAAATTCTTTACAATAAATTCCTATACTGCAAACTAACTCATTTTCTAAGCACACTTCCTGCGCAGCCTCATAGAACAGTGTAGCTTTGTGAGACTGTGTAATTAGCAAAGGATTCAAAGCGCCCTTATGCTGCTTAGAGTTACAAGGTGTTAAGTTAAACTTGACTTAAGATCGCTGATACCAAATGCTAAAGTCAACAGACTGCAGATAAACTGCCAGCTGTGGAAATTGCTTAAGCGGAACACACTTAACCCGCAGCTGAAGAAAGGAGAAAGGTTGTGAAAGTGAGGAAAGTAGAGACAGGAGGAGAGAACGGGGGCAAGGGTCAGAAAGGGGTCTACGCAAGGTTATAAAGCACTTTAATTAACTTGCAGACGCGAAACATTCAGCAAAGTTTCAGGCATCAACTTTGAACCGCAAAGTAGTTTATATTGCAAGGATTGCGGTTTGCAGCTAAGGAATGCAGCTGAATGTTGTTGTTGTAGTTGCTGCTGAGGCGCATTATATGGCCAATAAGGATACACAGGTATGTAACAAGCGCCCATATCTTTGGCCTGCTGTTGTGGCATCCATAAAACACACACACACACACGCACACACACACGTGAGAATTAACTTACACCTGCTGCTTACCTCGTCCGTCCGTTCTGTGTAATTAATTTCTTGGAGAATATTTTCGAGAGCAGCTAAAGTTTTTGGGCCTCTGCGGTTTTGGGCATTATCCTGCCTGCCTGGCGGAGAACAGACTGTGCAATTTGAGTTATGCACGCGGTTAATTTGGCATTTCGACTGTTTCACATTTAAAGCAGTTTAATTAAGTTGCGGCTTTAAGCCAAATGCCATTGACAGTGCCAAGTTTAAAGTTCTATCTACTTATACATTTGAGGTCCTGTGAAAATATTTTTGGCCGCCAGCACTTTTGACAGTTTTTCCAACAGTTTTTCGCCCAGTTTTGGCCATAATGCATAAGGCAAACAATCAATGAAGCACGTGGCGCTTAACAATTTTCATTTGTTTTCGTTTTGTTTTCGTGTCTTTTTTTTTTTTGGGTTTTTATTATCACAACACCCAAAGTGAAGAGAACTTAAATAAAGCAAACAATTTTATGTGACCCCCACACAATAAACGAGGCAAGGGAGCTGAAAGTTGTCGAAGGATATCTGAGAAGAGCCCAAAGCATAATTTATTGGCCCCACATTCATCAGCAGGACGAACTCATCAGACTGTAATAATTTGCTATCAGAGTGTCACGAACGAGCGACAGCCCAAGGGAGAATATCCGCACTCAGACCCGAAATCCTCTTCGACTCGAACTCATACTTTACATAGTGTCAAGCGAAGTGCCGCCTAGTTGGCTTAGTAGTCAAAGTAAAATTGAATGAAGGCACGAACCTCACAGCAGGTCCTATTCATGGTCCTTTCTCTCTCTCTTAGCCCTGGCAAGCAAATAAACAAGAGCAAACGCAAAGTGAGACAAGGCAGTGCGAAAATAGTTGAAATAAAAGCACAGAGAAGAGAAAGAGCATGGTACTGAGAAAAGGACTAGAGAAAGGACTAGCGAAGGGACTAGGAAAGGGACTAGGGACGGGAATGCGCAATGGCAGCGTAATGTCAAGTGTGCGGAAGCATAAAACAAACTCCAAAACGGGTTAGCTGCCAACTCTTTTTCTCTTTTATTCCCATTCCCATTCAATCCCACTTCTCCCATTTCACTGTGTGCTAGTGTGCGTGTATTTGTCTATGTCAAGTGTCAACATTTACTTGCTGGTAACACAAATTGTATCTGTGGCCATTTTCGGCACCCACACACGCACACTAAGCAAACATTGGCCAACTACACATACATATATGGACCGTATAAATATACAAATTTAGACGAATCGTTGCTTGAAATTGCTACAGAAATTGATTGGATTAATCTGTTGAAAACAGCATTGAATGCTTTGTGAAAAACAATTCTGTGGCTGCGAGATCGTTGTTGATTTTAGTAGTAATCTATTTTCGAAGATTTTTAGGGAAGAATTATTAGAAAATCTCTGCGATCCTATAGATAGAATTGAAATGTGCTTATAGGAATTATTTCTTTGTCATATAAAATATTACTCTGTTTATATTTTAAACTATTTAATTGAAACTCTTATCCCCGAATTTGGTTTGGCTTTAATACAGATAATTTTTGCAAATGTGCCTTTTGTGTGACCCAAAGCCACAAGTGTTGCCCTCACACACAAGAAGAGGCAAACGCGTTCTAATATTTCGCCTAACTATGTATATTTTTAAGTATGAGCATATATCATGAGAAGTGCTAGAGATTTTTCATTTTAGATGTGGCCGCTAACTTGCCTTCTCACTGTCTCTCGTTCTCTGCCTCTCTCTTTCATTCCCACTCACACTCAACTGCTCACTATCTCGTTCTCTTTCGCGTTTCTGATGGTCTCTTTGTGCATAGCAAATGAAGCCACAATAATAAAACGAGACTCATCATGTGTGAGTGTGTCGGTATTTTCATGGGTGCTGCTCTGTCGGAACCAAAGAGGCGTCGCGGGGGACAATGCAGCATACACAAATTATAGTTTTTAGCTGACTTTTGCCCCGGGTCCTGTATCTGGTCTGTTGCGGTTGGTTGTTGCTTCTACTATCGCTTGGCCTGCTAACATTTTGCTGCTTGTTTGTTGAATTGTTGTTGGTTTAGTCGGTTAGCACTCTCGTAATTTCAAACTCTTTTATGTAATTGCCCTATGATAAGTTAAGTATACATTTGCATAAAATGACATTTGCTGTCGTTCCAAAATAAACTGTCCTTTTTGAATGATTGCAACACTTTTAGTAATGGGAATATGTTTCGGATTGCAACTAGAAAACTAAGCTAATTTAACTTCAAATTTAAATCATTTTTAAATACTTGTAGGATCAATAAAATTAAAATAAATCATTCAAATATATTGTCACCAATTATCATATTGAGAATTATTTTTAATAAATGTAACATTATTCGTATTACTTGAATTCTCTTAAAGAGAAATTATTCTCTCTTCATATGAGTATAACAGTAATTTTGAGAGGTGTTTTATTTATGGCACATGGGAAAAGTGGCAACTAAATAGGAAAACTAAATTTTCCTTTTACTTAAAGAAAGAAGGGATTTAAAATTCGGAGTCAAAGCTTCTGGGTAATTTTACTAATAAAATCATACTTTTTAGAAATGTTAAGCATTTCAAACCTTTCACTATTTTGTACTTTTCTAACTAAAGTTGTTAACATATAACTTTAATAAATTTATTTTATATTTTATATAATTATGCTCGACTGCTTTAAGCTTGCATTCGATTGCTAATGGCGTCAAAATAAAAGTTGTCTGTGTACTAAAAGCTTCTATATACTGTTGGTGAATAGGCTTTAAAAGGAAGATATAAAAATATAAGACTTTGAGAGTAGCATGCTGATACTTATATTTTGTATATTTTATAAGAATAATTTTCAACATTGTACTATAAGTTCTACTTCCGAACTTCCCATAAATCGTTTTAGAAATTTAGTATAAGTGTTGAACTTATAATCTGCGATTTTATACATTCATAAAATGTCGCATAATAATCTTATACCATTTTATAGCAATGAAAGCTTTTCGAAAAAGCCTTCGACGGTTTGTGTTTCAGCTTTTTATGGCAAACATCGTGTTTAACAACTTTGGACTCGTTAAGTTGGGAGTGTATACGATTGAATATTCCTTGGAGAGTTGTCTGTTGTTGAGCTCAAAATGTATCATACAAATTATAAGATATAACTTACAGAAATGTATTCTTTGTTGTCATTGTCCGCTAAACTTGGGGAAACTCTTATTATATTCATGGTTAGTTTCAAAACAAAGGACAATGTACGGCCCTAGCGATGTAATTTTCAATAAACTTCTCTAAATAAACTGGAAAAGAAAAAAAGTGTCAAATACACAAAACACACATTGGAATGTGTGTGCAACATAATATGCAGCCATGCAAAACTCAGTCAAAGTTTAATTGTTCAGTTTTTGCGTCTGACTTTTGCTTTGGCTTTTGTTACCCTCAGAAGACCAAATAAAGTTTTATATAAACATATACATATGTACACATATATATTTATGTGAATTACTCATTAAGTCAGAGAGAGAGAGAGAGAGAGAGCGAGTGTGTGTTTATGAAAGGGAAGTTCAACGTTCTCTGTCTCTATTGGTTTTTCTCGCCCAGCCAAGTCTCAAGTGGAGTTCATTTTTTGTTCTGCACACTGCGTGAGTTAATGCCAAAAGAATAATTATGCAGTGTGGGCTAGTGCCAAAAAAGTAGAAGAGGAATTTGTACGGTTTGTAAGTGGATTTCGTGGTCATGGAATGCAAATTTATGCCAAATTCATGTGTGAGTGAGTGTTATTAACTGCCAGGATGTGGCTTTGCCAGTGCGACAGGACATGTGTGCAATTTAGAAGAACTTATCGATATCATCAATCAACTCGCAGCAAACTGCACAAGTGACTCTGAGAATTGACCCAGAGCTCAAGTTTCCGTCTCGGCAGTTGCAAAACGCTTCAGAAATTCGAGTAGATACATATAACTTTATTAAGTGCTGCATCGCTTGTCAGGATGTCTTTTCAAAAGTTTTTGCCATAGAGAGCTCGCACAGCACAAAACAAAATGAAGAAACACACACACACACTCACACACACACACACACATATGTGAGATAAACCGCAATAAGAGAAGCTGCAATGAAAAATTTAAAATGATACCAAAATTGATATTGAGTTCGCATAAAGCTGCAAATGCTTTGTACCTGGTCATTAATCTGTCGCAATTACCTTTTGATTGACAAATTCTTTATTTCTAACTCTTTTACCGAGATCAATTCCATTCGTTCATTCAATTTAAAGTGCTTGAGAGTTTTTAATTGAAGCATTCCATATTAAAAGCTAAAGCAGATAAATTGTCAAAAGGAATTTATCAGCCTATAAATCCTAAAGAGTTTAAAGTTTCAATTTCATTGAAATTTTTTCCAAATTTTTTTTAGTTTTTAGCTAGTTTCTCATGCAGAAAGTTGAATGTAGAGCAAATCCCACTTATTAGCTGCAGCTGCTGAAAATGTGTATAATTAATTTTGCTTGCATTTTTCTGATATTAATTTTAGCACACAAAATTGCATTTCAGGCTAATAAAGTTAACATTAAAACTTTAAAACAAATTAACTTAGCGGCCGCAAGTAGCAGCTTGTGCGGCTTCATAATTAAACACCTCAAAGACGCGGGCTGAACAGTTTCCTGAAGCTGAGGAAGAGGAAGTGGAAGGGACAGAGGTAGCACCTCTTTACCGTTCAACGAACACTCAACACTTTACTCTCGCTTGCCGCACACTTGGCACAACAAACGCAACTTGCAACATCTTCTCTGGCCAGAAGGCAGAGTAGGCAAAACTACGTCGAGTACTATTTAAATCAGCGCAACGCCAAGAAAAAAATCGCAAAAAACAACAGACGAAACTAAAGTGAGTCGAGAATGATCGACTAGTAAATACTGTGTAATCAGGTATGACTACAGAAAAACGATTTTAAAATAACTAAATGTTTAGACTGATTTGTATTTTAAACTTATTTTTTGATTCAGTTACTTAAATTATTAACTTTCAAATTCACTAAGAAGTTCTCTCGGTCAAAACACTCAACCACACTGAAATATATTATCATGACCGACTCGGCTTGTTTCTTAAGTTTACAGGGTATCAACTGGCAGTGCCCTTGAGTCGGTATCAGTAGCATAAAGTGGCTGACGGGACTTTTGCTCGTCGGCCAAGTTAAATATGAAGGACGAGTGGAAGCAAGATACAAGTCCAGAAATATGTGGACCTGCAACTTTGAACCCTTTTCTAGAACTCGCCCCTTCATCATGTTCATTTTCTTATTTTTCTTCTCATTTATTTTTGTTATTTTTTCTACGTATTTTTCTTTTCTTCCGTTTGGGTCCTTTAACGAATGCAGCGCGTTGAAAGTTTGAAATTAGCATTCTCATTTTGTGCCTGGTTCGTTGTTTACAAGCTGTGAGACTTGTGACTTGGGTAGAACAGAGGACAATGGGCAGGGGGCAGGGGGCAGAAGGGTAGTTGTGTTGCCCTGTGTCTCTGTGTTAAGTTAAAGTTTTCGCTTTCCGAGCAGAGCCAGGAAATAATACGGACTGTCACTTACCAATTAACAAAAGTTTCCAAATATGCATTTGTATGTCGAATGCTGTTGAGTCCATTCAAATTAGAAGCAGACAATTTAAAAGCTTCGCCTCTCCTCTCCAGCCACGCCTCCTCCTCCTCCTTTCGATTTCCTCTTCTTCGAGCTTATTTTATGGGGTGATTTCTCGGGTTATGTTTTTCTACTCGGTACACAATTGCTGTCGATGGATTTGTTCAGCGAATTGGCGCCTTGGCGTAGGCAACTGCATTTTGTCCAAAACTTTTTGGCTTTAATTGTTGCATTCGTTTTAGACAAGTTAGAGCAGCAACAACAACAGCAACAACACCAAAAGTTTGGGCAATTAAACTTCCAGTTCGTTGGGCCGTTGGCTCCTCTGGCAATCGTGCAGCAAATTACTGACCCCGTTTAGAATCGACAATCGTCGTCGACTTTTAGTCTCTTCTCAGTTATCTGTTTTACCTCCCTCTTCTTCTTATCTTGCTCTTTCTTGCTGTATTTTTCTGCTTCTCGTTGCAATTTTATGCAATTTTCTATGGCGATTTTATGTTGCAATCAAAGTGGTTTCTTTTATCTCTACTGCAGTTTTAATTTTTCGGCTTCCTTTTTATACTATACATAAGTGTGTATATAAGCTGGAGTATATATGTATGTATCTACTGTCTGTAGTTAGTGTTATTATACGGCGACCTCGTGCTCAAGGGCTGTGGCATTGAATTCCAATAGAAGTGCTGCAATGAGAAAAGAAAGCAAAAGCAATATATTAATATTAAGTTTTAAGCAATTTTAATAATTTTTAGCTGAATAAATTTAAATACAGAACTACTATATATCTCTGTATATTATTTAGACTCTTTAAACTTTGTTTGAAATTGAATATACCTAAATACCATATTAAAATGTATTTTTTACTAAAAACTTTAGTCTACAATGCAGAGTGACAGCACAAAAGCGATTCAATTGATATATGAAGCTGTTGTTTTTGTTTTTGTGACTATTGTTGTTGTTTATACGAGTCAATTGGTTAATTATGCGAATAAAACAAAAGCGCCTCTCAGTCTGGATGAATGCGACTGATCTGTACGCGTTCTGTTAAATATTGTCATAATAAATATTGCATTGCACAAGTAATAAATGCAAATTCTGTTGACTCGCACACAGCAACAGCTCAAATTGAATTATTAAGTATGATTTAAAAATACCAAAAGAAATTGATAAATTATTGGAAAGCTGTTGCCACATTTTGTCGCGCGTTTTATGACATTTTTTATATATTTTTTGCGTTTGACATTCCACTGAAAATAATTAATTAATTAATTAATAAAGTAAGGTATTTTATGGCTGGTTAAATGAAATTTCATAATACAGCTTCAACAAGTCAAACGGTTAATTAAAACCAGACATGTGCTCCACATAAGGACTTAGTAGATCTTTTATTTAATAAAAAGGGAAATTCCGAGAGCCGAAATTTAAATTGAAATATCGTTTTAAAGCGCAATGCGTACAGCTGTCAATTTCTGTCAGTTTTCTTTATTGAAATTGCAGTTGGCTGTGCGACAGGGGAATCGAGAGAGAGAGACAGAGAGGGGGGGAAGGGAAGGGAGGTCAAATGGGTGTTGTCATTTGCCTTTGTCAGGCCCGAGCATTACAATGTTGGGTCTCGTGTCATCGCGCTCTATCCCATCTTATTCCATTCCATTCCATCACAATCCATTTCGTCTCGTCTCGTCTCGTGCTTTTTCCTGTTTTCGTCTTGTCTCTTTTGTGCAGTGAATTACTTTTCTTGACGTTTTGTTTGCCAACAACCACAAAAGACAATGGCCTGCTCTTTATGTGTTTGTGTATAGAAAATTATGCTACACACACTCGCACTCACACACACTAACACAGCACTCGTACGCACACTGACGCACTGCCATGTCACTCGGCTGCTATTTAATTTATGAAGTAGAGCGCGTAAAAATTGTGCATTGTGGCAAAACTTGCAGCATCGCTCACCACTCGGTCGCCAAAAGAGGATGAGGAGGATGAGGGACACTCTAACGGGGTTTGATTGTGGCTTACCCCTGGTATGGTTATCATATACTTAATGCTTTTTTGTTTCCAGCAACAATGGCAGTTTAGAAATCAGTCTGACAGTCTCGGAGTTCTCATTGTTTTTGTTTTTTTTGTTTTGGCGTCGCATTTAAGCTCTATAAGCTGAAGTACTTATATGGAAATGTATCAGCGATTATGCCAAAGCCGGCAAGTGTTGCTTTAATAGTTACTTTAGGTGAGCAAACGGTGAAAGTTGTCAAATACACTTTTCGGGCATATACTGTAATCGATATGCTGTAGGGAATTGCTTTTATCAGCCAATAATAACTAAAGTGGGTTAAGTAAAGTTGTAAGGGGATTGTTAAGATAAGATTTAAGAAAAATGATATCGCAATTCCAGCATCGATTACTCTCTTAGGATGTTTTTGAATCGAGCGGAGTAGTTAACCAAGTTTAATATATACATTTATCGACTGGAGTTTTCAACCTTTAACTTTATTGACTCAATCACTTCGGTTACCCATCAAGGGGTTCGGCAGACATAGATGTCTTTAACTATTAACCAATCCTTGACCTCGCCCAGAGTTATGCCTGAAAGTATTAACCAACTTTCTACTTACATTCATCCAGACACCTATTGCCCTAATCCAGCAATGACTTCACATCTATTCATCGTATGTTCTTGCACATCCAACCAATTATTCAAAAAGTTTTCACTTAACACCCACACACATGCACTCATCCACTCACACGTACACACAGATAGAAAACTTTCGTCTAACTACGAGTAATTTGACGCCATTTTTTGCTGCAGATGTGTGCAAAAAGGGATGGAGTTCCCCCAATAAATTTTAAGTTATTAATGCGCAACGTGTTCCTGGTCATACTCAATTTCTCTAGCCGCAGCTTTTGCTGCATCATCGTCTTCCTACGCTTTGGGGTCATCCGCACTGTCGCCACCAAAATAGTTTTACCGAAATTTACGCTAAGTTAAATCACATTAAACGCTTCGCCATTTATCGACTCAAGAAATTAGCATTAAAGAAATTGAGAGATAGAGAGACAGAAAGAGAGAGAGGGACTGATAGAGAAAAGAGATAGATAGAGAAGAAGATTAGTGAAAGTGGGACATGAAGTAGCTCCAACAAGAAAGTTGTTGGGAATTTGGGAAGAATTAAATGCAGAAATTATTAACTGGCGCCATCTAGCGTTCGCTTTCATTATAATTATCGTTAAATACCACATGCCACACACATACGCGCACACACACACATGTCGCGAGTTTCGAGTTTCGAGCTCGAGTTCGCGAAGGGTCGACAACTTTTTGATTATGATTATGTGGGCTGGTTTAATCAGCATGTGGCTTATGATAATTAAGCTGCTGACATGCTGATGCGATTATGATAATCATGACGATGATGATTGTCCCGTGGTCTGCAAAAGACACGAGTCAAGGGGCGTACGCTTCCTATTAGTGGTGACTGTTGGGTGAAATTAATTCTGTGGTTTTTCTAGCTCATTCGCAGTTTGTTTGTTGAATCGATGTGCACATCATCAAAAAGTATATTTGCTCGTATAAACGATGAGTCTATCGATAGTTTTGATTTATTTGGGCCACATGCAACCGCACACAGTTGTAACAACTCAGCAGTCAGCAGTCAGTCTGCGAGGCACATTAAATACCAACTCATTTGAACAATTGACATGGCCACTGACACGTGTAATCCAGTAATATTCGAATCTATATAGACACATTATATGTACCCCAAAAAGCAGCTGGAAAAACTTGACTAGACGCCATTGCTGCCCGACCGACCATTTTTGGCATTGTCATGCTCAACCAGGCAAAAGTCTTGCCACATCACGTCGCATCAACGATTCGCAAACCCAAATACCGAGCTGCGACTATTCTGCTTTCAGCAAACAAGTGCAGCGGCTGTGCCAGCCCCAACAGATACTAGATAGACAAATAGTCAGAGCGTGGAACGAATGGACAAACTATGAAATATGACTGGCTGTGATGACACCGAGCGATGATGTCGCATAAAACGCTATTCTCGTTGTCGAACGAGTCAAATACATGTGCGAGCTGTTCCTCATGAGCTGCAGTCAGAAATAAGTGAAGTTTTATAGAGTGCGATACACTCGACGGGGTAACTCTGTCCACAAAAACATTTGGAAATAACGAATTTCTTCACAAATTAATTAGTAACTATAAATGGCGCCCAACGTAAGCCAATCGTCATAGCTAGAAACGAAGTTCCAAAACATCTTTTATCGCGTGAGACCATCGGTAAGTTAGTTAAGTTTAGGAGATTCAAAAAGTCAAAATATATCAAAAATGCATAAGTATAAGTAAATGGCGCCCAACGTGTGTAGGCATTTGAAGGTATTCCTAGTAGAGGTATGCTAAGGTATTAAGAGTACTCTACATATTAAGCTAACTCTACAAGGAAGCTAACTTATTTAAGAGATTTAAAATGTCAAAATGTATCAAAAATGCACAAGTATCAGTAAATGGCGCCCAACGTGTGTTGATATTCGATGGAGTTCATAGAAAAAGAATGTTTAGAGTACGCAAAGTACACTACATATAAAGCTTCTGAAAATATTTGCGGGTGTAGAAAACATTCAGCTGTGACTGTAAATGGCGCCCAACGTGTTACTATGCTAAAAACCATCAAATCAAGTTATATTGCAGAAACGTACCATCTTCTTACAATTACATTGCCTTATAATCTCAACAAAACCATCAAAGTCGCTTATTACAAACTTGAGTCCTTAATTATAAGCGATAGCTCAGTTGTTAGTCGTGTCGACTGCAACTTGCCCGTTTGACAGACAGCTGCCATTGGATTCCTTACTGCATGATGGCTTAATCCAATTTTCGATGCAATTGTCGTTGCTACTGAGATATGTGCTGCGTTCTGCCCTGCTCGAATCTAGTGGGCGTTACCAAGGGTGGGAACAGAACCAGTGACATGGGTTTTACTCATAGCGATGCCAAAACCACGCGCGTGAGTTATCCACGAATAGAGCTACTGACTCCATTGTGGTTTGACAGCGTCCATTTTTTCTCCTTTTTTGTATTTGTTGTTTTTACTGTCACAGTGCCATTGCTGCTGACAACTCTCCGGCTATTTTTGTATGCGAATGAGTGACTCGCTCGAATAGTTCGAATGCCCTGCGGTTGTTTCTGTAATTGACAAAATTTCTAACTGACTGACATGCCCGACCACGTACTTCTTTACACAAACTCATAGATATACGAAGAGTTTAATTCTTAGCACAAACTCATAGATATTCCAGGAGTTTCAATTCGAATGATGCTGGACGGAGTAATTCAATAAAATATGTGTACGATTTTCTTTATTTAAATAAGAGATTCAGAATATGTGAATGCAATGACTGTTCAGAGATGTGATGATTAATGATAAGCAAGAGAACGATGAATGCGAATACTTAGCATAATTAGCACGAGAATCAAAGCGTTTGCTGATGATTGGAAAAATCACAGGTAATCAGGGTGCAAAGTACACGCTGAAAGTAAGAGAATTGAGCGAATTGAGTGGTGCTCTTCTATTCATGCACCACTCACCCACCCATTCATCCACAAATTCAACTCATTGTCAGCGGCTTAGTGTGGCAAATGAACACGCATCAGAGACAGAGACAGACAGAGACAGGAGAAAGAGAATGATGGGCAACCACGTGGCAATGTAGAGAAATTGTTGGACACACTAGCACGCCCTCCGCCCTTTGCCCTCTGGCCTCTTGTTGCTTGATGGCTTCTGTTGCGTATTGGGAATGGAAAGTGGTTTTGATAGAATAGAGGAGGGGGCTAGGAGAGCGTCCATTGAGAATGGCCAACAAATTGAAAGCTCAATCATGTTGCAGCAGCTGTTCGTGCGAGTGGCCAATGCCAATGTATGTTTCCGTTGTTGCGTTGTTGGTTTTATGCGATGTTGAAGGCAACACCTACATTGATCCCAGCCCAACACAACCACGCACCCAACACAACACAGCACAGCACACCAAACGCACATGAGCAAATTATGTAAATGTCATTAATCCTTATAGTACACAATAGTTTAACGGTTCGGCGCTTTATTGTCACGTCGACACCGCTCAGTGCGTGCCATCAACGGGAACAGCAAACTCTGCACTCAGCACCCAAATGACATCCGCACAGCTTGACCCACCGAAAAACCCACTCGCAACCGCCCGAACCCACCCGAGCCCACTCGAACCACATGCTTGTTTCAGGTCCTAGATCCTGCGCCTGATGCGTGTCAGAGCTTTTTATGCTCACGTGCCTGCTGGCATTCTGTGAATGTGAAGAGGCGACCAGTCCAGGGTCATCAGCTCGACCCCACCACAGCCTCGTTTCCCTCTTCTCACTGCCCTCCCTCGTCCATTCAAACATTTTGTGTTAATTACGAAATCACTCAGCGAACGAATCTCGCTTCTCGAATTGAGAAATCCGACTCGTCTGACCGTTGCCAACTCAACATATTTCACAATCAATTGCCAAACGCTACGTGATCAACGTTTTCTGTCATATTCATTCAGTACAGTACTCTATTAAAGTATGTGCATGCCGTTAGTGTAAGTGGAAGTTGGAATCGGAATTTTCAAGTTTTTATTAAATAGCATTAATACTTTATGAAACTATAACTATAACAAGATGTAGTGATGGCAAAGCTCTCCTTTAAGTTGAAAAGATTTTAAAGAAATTAAATTCTCCAACTATTTTTGCAGATGATTTTTATTGTCATATTGATTATATACATGGACGCATTAGAATAAATGTTTAGTCAAAGGAACTCAGTGCCTGATTATGGTCATGGATCACACGAAGGATAATCACACTTTCAATATTTTACCTTTACTTTCAGACGTCATAACAACAAGTCATAAGCCTAAGAGATCAAGTGCACCTATTGTCACATAAGTACGTCAAGTATACGCAACGTTCACTTCAACACACACTTAATCCAGCTTAAACACCATTCGAGTTGTATTTAATAAATACAACTCAGAGCACCTTATTTCACGAGCCATATTTGTTGAATGGTTTAAGCTCCTTGTTGATTCCATTTTAAATGCATTATTTCACACATTCGCCGCGATCGAGTCCATGCGATTAAATTGGCAAATGAAATGTAATTATTTAGCCTTATGTTACAAGTGGCTGTTAATATATCAGATTGAATGTAACACTCACTCAAGGAACGATGACACGGGGATAAACTATGAAAATTGAACAAACCACGCCCACTTTTCATTTTCATTTAATCACACTCAACTTTCTTAATAGCTGTGGCCTTTACATTAAATGCTTGTTATTAAAAATTAAATATTTTGTATGCGCGGAGTAAACGGACAAGTTGTTGTTGTGTAAATGGGCGTGTCGATTATTGCAATTGTTGGAAAAACAACAACAATAGTAGAGTGTAAAAGCCATAAGAGCGCAATGAATGCTGCAATAATCACAATGGAAAAAATGGCCAAAGAGTTCACACCACAGCCAAAACATTACCTAAGTGTTCGTGTGTGTGTGTGTGTGAGAGTAAATAGTTACTGGTGGCCATTTAATCTAACGGCTGAGTACTGTTAAAGTGTGCGCATTTTCCGAATGATTTTCTTTTTGTGCTTTCCACACACACACATACAAAATTCATTTGCCTTTATCGCATTTGCCAGCGCCTTACACGATTAATTGTTGCTGCTCATTATCATAACACTCACAAGCACACAACTAATGTAACTCGACCTGTTCCCCAACCACGCGCCCTGCACACGTGCATAATTCACACACACACACACACACACACACGCAGACACAGTCACCCACACAAACAAACAAACAAGAAGGCACACACTCAAGTGGACTTGGTCATATCATTAACGTGCTTGCCGCATAAATTCGTTGCGATGGGACGCAAATAAAGTACAAAAATAATGTGTAATCGTATTTTTGCGGAGCATAATCGACTAGCATATGCCCTGTAAGCAATTTAGCCTTGTTAATAGTGTTGGATCTCAAACAGTGTAACAATAATAAAATTATCATCTTAAGCATGGTTAAAAAGTAAAGTATATTCGAAAGCAGTTTGAAAATAAAATTTTCCTTTATATAAAATTGAACCAAGGCAAAACGGTAATTTATTTTCTTTGTATCAATCACTTCTACTCGAATCTAAGTTAATTTGCAGGGTATAGAAATCACAGTTGGGTTTTATGCGCATAACGACAAGAAACAGCGAGTGAGCTGAGAGCTTGCCACTGAGTGCTGGTTTATTAATTCGACAGGGACATGCGAGCCACTTGTTAACAGTGGCTCAGATCGCTGTGTCCTCGTAAGGAAAACCGTCCACTTAGCCTGGTCAAAATCATGATGCGAGACTCAATCGACAGCCTGTCAGCTCAATTCAGTTGAGTGCGGGGCAAAGTTGTAAGACTGAGGCTTATGCCCTGTTGCCATGCAATTATGACACAGTTAGACTTCAATTCACTTGAATATTTAAAGGGCAAACATTTGCACAGAGTTCAATCAAAGCAAAGTGAGCTGTGAGATGAGAGCTGAGAGTTGATGTGCGACAGCTTGTTCACTTTAAGGCACACTCCATTTAAACAGGAGAGTGCATCTTGAAGTGCTCTTGGGAATAAGGTGTATTCCCCCACCCCCCTGAATGGCGACGATGTCCTTATTATTGGTCAAGTTGGCTTTGATTAAACGAACATTGCTGAATAAACTAGAGCAAAGTATGTGATAAACTTTGCAGCCAGCGGAAAAGCACACAAATAAAGAGAGAAAAGAATATTGAAAGAGAGAGAGAGAGAGAGAGAGGAGGGAAAAATAGAATTTACTGAGAGAGGAATGAGTAAAAAGGAATTGCAATGAAATCACCCAGGACGCAAGTAAGTACGTAATTGTTAAGTGCTCATTAGAAATGCTCCAGTCGAGTTGAATCGAGTCGAATCAAGTCGAGTCGAGGCCAGCTGAGAGCTGGAGCACGAGCTCAAGTGCATTTTCAATTAAGTACGGTAAAATATTTGGCTGCACAGTGGAGCCAAGTCCGCTGAGTCGGGGGAAAGCGGGTAAATAGCCAATAAACAGTTGAACTTACGACAAGCTCTAATAGCTTTTCGTTCATTTATTGTACAAGCAGCAGCAGCAACAGCAACAAAGATGGACACAACAACTCAGCACTTGAAATGGATTGAGCAACTTCTAAGAAGCGAGCACAAAACACATTTAGAATTCATTGGAAATCACTTCAAACGGCAGTCAACACATCTCTTACTTTATTGTTGTAGGCTGTTCTCTATAAAGGTAAAATTTTTCATTTTCAAATTGGTGAACCTTGAATTTCTATGACCAGCTTGCCGTTATTTCTATGCAAGTCAACTATACGCCATGTTGTTTAAAGAAGAAAAAAAAAATAATACTTCTTTCTACTATCAAAAGAATGTGAAAGAGGAGCACAGAGAATTTCAAAAATTTATTTGACTTTAAGTTAAAACACTCTTCATATTGTATAAGATTAATACATGAAACGCATTTGATTTATTTGAGCGTTTGCTTTATTAATCTTTTAGCTAACAAACTTTTCTCCTTGAATTTTACAGTAAAAAAACATTTTTATGCATATCAATCTTTTCATTTCAATATTGGGCTAAAGCGAAAGTTATATTCTTAGTTTTCGCTTTACTATGGTACGAAAATATATTTTCAGTTGTTGGCATTCGTTTCACATCAAGTATACGACTCTATGCTCAAAGCAAAATACGCAATCTTTTTATTATTTTTACGTTTATTAAGAGCTAATGTAAAGAAAAGAGCATATTACTTTTTATCAGACAATTTGTGACTTTTATTCTGTGGCGAGTGAATTTTAATAAATTAAATAAAACAAAAATATTTTTTTAGACGTTGAGCTAATCTCCCTAAGTATTATAAAGGTTCATTGCTGTTAAAAACATTTTTATGCATCTCAATTAAATGACAACAATGCATCGTTTTATATAAGTAAGTTTTTTTTTTGCTAAGAACGAAAGCTTAAAGAAATTTGTAAACTAATTTGCATTAATATTAATTTTCAAATTGTTTTTAAATCTCTGATTAAAAAAAAGTTCTCTTTCAATTACTTCTTTGAATTTGCTATTATTTTTTTCCTTCTGTTTTATTAAAGAAAGATATCGTATGAACGTTGTTATGATAATCTTTATGGAATTCATAAAACCTTGATTTTATGGTTCAGTCGTTAAACCTGCTGTTGTACATGCATTGAACTATTGAACTTGCTCGCCAAACTGAGGCAATGCAATTGCAATGCAGTAGCAAATGGCAAAACCACATTTTTGCATCTGCAACTGAATCGGAGTCTGAATCTGCTTGCATTCAGACAGTTGGGCTGCCAGAGTTTGTGCCACTTGAGTACATTGCTTTTTTCAGCCGATTAACAAAAAAAGGCAAAAGCTGGCTAAAATCTAAGATGCTGGTAGAACTCAACTTTTACCGCTGCCTCGAGCGACTGGAAACTGGCAACTGGAAACTGTGTGTGTGCTTGTTTCTGACTTTGCCTCTGCCTCTGACTCTGCCTCTGTCTGTGGCAAGTTGTTGGCTTGCCAGTTTGCCATTTTCATGAACCACAACATTACCTACTTGAGTAATGCACCAGAGTGGCATATTGACTTTTTACTGCTGAGAGCTGCTTTGCATCTGTGCTGTGTTGTTTGTGTGTTTTTGTGTGTTGCATGCCACGTCCCTGTTGGCTGGCCCCTCAATAACATTTGATTTTTATTATCACTTGCAATTGTTGCTGTTGTCAAAGGCAGAAGCACTTCGAATGTGCAATAAGCATCAGCGTTATGGTCTCCTTCTCAATATTCTTCTCTCCTTTCCTCTCTCTTTGCGGGTCTTCTTTAAAATTGAATTGCTTTTGATTTTCATACCATTTGCATGTGCAGCATTTTGTGAAATGTGGCATTAAATTCAGCATCGACTTGCCCAGTTTTTAGTCCAGAGTTTGCCAACAAAACTTAACAACAGGAAGCAGCTGATAGCAGACACACACACACACACACACACACACACACACATACAGACACATGTCGTTATCAAACTGGCAACAAAAACTGTTTTGAATTACAGCGGAAGGTGGCAAGTTCAAAGCGTACATGCCATAGATAACTACGAGTTGCCACACATCTCGGTAAAAACTTGCAACTTATGCCTGCACTTTTCATATTTTCATTACAAGCAAGTGTGCAAAAAACCCACGTGTATGTGTCTGAGTTTCTATGTGTGTGTGTGTGCGAGCATAAACAAAAATGACAGCCCTTTGTTGCGTTGTTCTTGGCGGCCGGAAATTGTGAAACAGAATTTACAAAAACGCAGATGTTGGAAATTAATTCTAGAGAAAAAGCCACAGCTCAAAGTAATTCCAGAGGCAAGTGAGTTGAATGCCTCGTGACACGAACTGTATGAGAATATATAAATAAATATATCTCATCTCAAATTTCATTAATATAAATTGTAGCTATAAAATAACTTGGCAATTTAAAAAAAAATTTAAAAAATATAATAAATTATCTAAGCACACAATATTTTTTTGTAATTTAATATAATGTGTATTTAAAAATTGTTCAATTTGTTTTTAGAAATATTGAAAAATAAAATATCAACAAGATAAAACAAAAAATTTAGATTCCGGAACAATGTGTGAGAGTTGTATGAATTTGCAATAAATATTTATTAAATATTAAAAAATGTATACATGTAGAAAATAAAAATTCATTTCCAGGCTATGGAAGGAATTTTACGCAAGACTCTGCATAAGCGTTTATAATCTCCTGCTTGCAAGATATACAAGATATAACATACATATATGGAGAAGGTAGGGAACTTCAGGCTGATAGACGTCTGTCGGGGCTGCTTCCAAGCGAGTCAAGTGTGTGTGCGTTGAAGGTAAAGAAAAGTTTCTCAACTTTTAAGGCCAGAAAGTAGTCGGAACGCAGCGTTCCTTTATCGTGCCGAGTCATTTTCTGCAGATGACAAGTTGTGCCACGCATGAAATAAGAGTTTAGCCAAGTTGTTGTTCTTGTTGTTAATATTTGTTTTTGGGAAAAGTTCTTGCATGTATCAGTGCAACTTTTTTGAATGAAATGAACGCCACTTTTTAGTCTTCAAAATGTTGTTCAATGCCTCCATTTAATTTTAAATGTTTTTGTTGCCAGCAGTTAAACAAAAAAATGGTAAATGTATTAAATGTGAATTAAATTAAGTTTATTTTAGTGATTGCTGTAAACATCAATTCAATTACTGAGTATTCAATTATTCCTCAGGCCAATCAGAAGCTGTATAGTAACAAAATGGTAAAGTAAAATATTAAACTACTTTTGGTAACAATCTAATAATAAACTGTAATAAATCAAATGTTTTTAATAAAATAAAGTCAACAATTTTTGAACAAAATTAACTCAGTAATTGGCCAATGCGAAAATTATTCAAAAATGTTACAAGGAAATGCTGTAAAATACACACATACACATACATGTATACGTCACATATTCTGGCAGTTTCTTAGAAAGCAAAACGTGGCAAAAACTTCAAGTCAAATATGCAACGTTACATAAATTGAAATAGTTTTGTCGACATGTCACAAAATGCATGCAAACTTCCCCAAAGAGTTGTAATTTTTTTTCTTTTAATTAAACTAAACTTGGTTGCCAAAAGTTGTTGTTTCATATCCATTGGCCCCTATAAAGGACCTCTCTCCCGCCCAAAATAAGTGCAAGTGCAAACAGAAATGTCTGCGACGCAGTAGGCAAAAGTCATTTTAAAGTTTTGCTCTGCTTGGTCAGACATGACTTAACATGCGAAAACGAATACACGAGTATACTCGAGAAAGTCTCGTATGAATTATATGCATATTCAAACCCCTTACTTGATCCAAGCCACAACCAGCAACAAAGTAAAAGTCTTCAGCAAACTTTTTCGATATTCAAAATGGCAATATATAGGAATAAAAAAGAAAAATTGAACTGCACCTCAGACAATAGCTTGGGAATCCAATTATTTGTCCATTGCTTACGCTTCTACTCCTTTCATTTCGTAGCTTTCTGCCTGCTGCATATTAAATTAGCCAGCAAATTGGTTGTGTCAGCCTCAGACCGCCAATTTAAAATCAAATTTGATTTTGGCACGTCACAAGGGTCAAGTTGGTCTGATGAATAGCTGGTCATTGTCTGGCTACTATTCACATGGCGTATACGCAATGTGTTACGTGCAGAGAAAGAAGTTTATGGCTTTCGTGCACCTGACTGAAAATTTGATTTGGAGAATGGGGAAATACAATGATTTACTCACTTAAGTGTTAACTCATTTTCCACTCAACAGGAGACCACAACATGCAATCCATTGCACTCAATATGGCAACTAGAATGCGCTCTGCGCTTTCACCTTAACAACATAATGGCAATCAGCTGATGGCATTGCCACAACCTCAACCTCAACCGCAACGGCAACCCAATCTCAGTTTCCCTTTCAACCTCAAGGTATTGTATAGCTTTGTTGAATGGAAATGCTTCGGATTGGTTGGGATTGAAATCGGGGCTAAAGCTAAACCGACTAAGGGTGGCTCTTATTATTCATTTAAACCTGGGATTGAACTAGTGTTGCAATGCACAGTCGATAAATAGCCGCAGGCAAACAGCAACAACAACAGAAGCAACAGCAACCTCAACATATCCTACACCTATTTCTTTCTCGTATTTTTCCCTTCACAGCTAGCATTTCCTTTGGGGTATTTGGGGTTAAGGTTGTAAGAGGCAGAGATTTGGCTTTGATTTGTTTGCTTATTGCTAAACAAATTGAGTGTGAGTGAAATGTTGATGTCTAGAATGTAAAATCCAGGACAGAAATTGGTTTCAATAGACAGGTAAATATGCGAGCAGATGATTGCATAGATTCATCTGCCTCAAGCACTTCTTGTTTTTCATTAAATTGACTGGATTTCTGGCACTCACAAAATTTGTGTTTTTTCACTTTGCCCATAAATGCAAATCCATCAAATTCTTCGATTTAGCATTTGTGAATTGTTTTCTTAAACATGATGCATATCGTAAGAGCACAGAAAGCTTTAAGGATTTCGAGAGAAGACATCTAATCTCTGGGAGTTTGCAGAATTTAAATTTAATTGGAATGATATAAGATTACCTTGGAAAGTACAGTTTATTTAAATTTCTCAGTTGCATTTAATCTAATAATAATTTAATTATAATTTGCTTACCATAACAGCGAAATATGATCCAAAACTGCAATGAAAATCAAGCAAAAAAGAGAGAGTTAAAATTTATATTTATGCAGTGCACAGTTGTTTAACTCGTCAATGTTTCCTAAAGTTTAAAAACAGTAAACAATTCATGCAAGTAATGTACCCATAATTCCGGTCAATGTTTCCTTTAAATCTTAAAGTTTAATCGCACAAAAAACATTCTCCTTATATGGAGGCATGTCGAGGATGCCAGAGCAACAAACATGATTGTCAGACATTTGCTGTTGTTGTTGTTGTTGTTTGCCATTTGAGATTACGGTTGTAGTTTAGTTGGCATGTAGAAAGAGACCGACACATGCCTACAAGCTTATTTATAATAAAAAATCATACATGGCTGCACAGACAATGAGACAATAGACAATTCTCTGACGATGCTGACGACGCGCCAACAACAATAACCAAGCACAACAACAACGAAATGAAAATAAAAAAAATAAATAAATATATGTATAAAGCTGAGCCAGAGGCAGAGGCATGCCATGTCTAGATGAAAGTCCCGCCCATGAGTCGACTGGGGCTGAATGTCAGCCCGGGACTCAGATCGAGCTGAGGTTGAGCCATCATTAACTGCGTGCCTTCAAATGCCAGGATGTCTATGTGTGAGTGTGTGTGTTTGTATGTCTGTGTGTGTGTGTGTGTGGGAAGTTATGTAAGCCACACACATAACCACACACTCCCATAGGGTGCCTGTGCACACCTCATCTAACCATTCATTGACATCATTTCTCTACTGTAGATAACATTCAGTCAAATGCTCTGTGGATTATCCCATCCACCTTTGGGCAAACCAGACCAAGGCTATAATGAAATTTTCGAAATATCCATGATGATTTGCGGTTACCATGATTGTCGGATCTCACACGAATACAACTAAACGTATACCGAAGTATGTGTGTGCGTCGGCACTTCCGTGTTTATTCCCCCCACACACAAAATACAATTTTGTTAGAAGGGCTTTGGCCTTTAGTTTCCGGGCATTAAAAGTGACTGAAGTCACACTTGAAGCTCAGATTGTTGGGTTCTTGCTGGACAGCCAATCTGTGCTACCACGTGGCAGCTGTGGTTACGCCACTTGCCCCAGTGAGTTGGCCACATGATGCTAACAACATTGTTATTAATTTTAGGCAAATTGAAATTATGACCCGAAAATCTTAACCCTTTAAATTGCCTTCATAATAGTTTCGTTAAGTGAAGTACGTATAAAAAACTTTGAATCGACAAAAAAGAGAATCGAGCTGTTGATCAATCGGCAAATAATACCGATATAACGAGTTACCCAATTGTTGTTTTTTTTTTATTTGAAAACTTAATTGTAATTGTAATTATAAAAAGCAAAAAAAGCTTGTAATTGAAAATAAATTGTAAAACAATAATAAAATACTACAAGAATACGGTTAAGTATTGTAAAAGTTATGGGAGCTGGAAGCTTTTCAAAAAGTAAACAGTTTTGAAAAAAAATTACAAATTACCAAATAACTAAAATTTGTATGCACAGTCAAATTAGAGGTCAAATGATGACAAAATATCCGCAACATTTCAACATTCCGCAATAAAATAAAAGAGTATTCGAATTCATGACTCAAACAGTGGGTATAGGGTCACCAAGTCAAGCACTGAGCACTTTTGAAATCATCTCTCTCACGTGGGAGTAATAAATTCCATTGTTCAGAAATACAAGCCAATATTCTTTCTTCTCTTAATTATAATTCTTAAATTGACAACAACAGAAATGCTCTCCTGTGTTTCACTATTTTACTCTGTCTCTGTCTCAGTCTCTATTTACTTTTTCTCTGTCCCTCTCTCGCTCTCAACCGCTTGCATTGTTATCTGAAACGAGATTTTAATGGCACTTTTTTATGCATTTATCGCTACATTTTTCAATATTTGCCTTGGCTAGGGCGTCACAGTGGGCGTAAATTCAAACTGGCAGCAAAATAATTTTATTATTTATGATGATGACGAAGACAAGGACAACGGAAAAGGAACCGAAACAGGACTAGCAGCAGGAGCAGCAACAGAACCAACAACAGGAACAGAAGGAGTAGGAGTGTAAAACTCATGCAGCGTTTGCTGCTAAAAAGTTGTAACGAAATTATTGTAAAATTTGTGGAAAATATAACGAATAACGAATATGCGCATTCGGAATGCCGTCAAGTTGGAAATGGAGCTGGAGTTGGACTCGGAGCTGTGGCCGTAACCAGAAATTGGGCGTTGCTCGGTAGCACGGCCCGAATGCAATCATAAATTTTTGTGTGGCATGCAAAATAACGTAATAACATTAAATATGCAAATGCCTTTTGTCAGCCATGCATTTACACATGCCAAATACAAACTCAAGCGCATACACACATAGTATGCATATAAACAGTGAACAGTGCACTATGGGGTATTTTACCAAAAATGTGTCATTTATTAATAACTCGTTAACTAAGCAAGATATTTTGATGCGGTTTTTTTTATAGTATTATACAAACCATTAGAAATTTTTTTGGAAAAGTGGGCGTGGCACAATTTCCGCCCACAAATTTTTTTTTTTAAATTTTTTTTTATTGGTAGCCAGTAAGTTTATGATTTCTATTGCAGCTAGCAAACTTTGATCTTATATACTATTAGCAACATTAAAAAAACGTATTCGTTGGACATAGAAAGTTGTAAGCCCTTTTACACAGCTGCGAGCATAATATTAAAAAAAAAAAAATAGGGGGCGGAGATGGTGCCACGCCCACTTTTCCAAAAATATTCTAGGGGTATGTATAATACAATAAAAAAGACCGTAGCAAAATATCTTGCTTAGTTTAGGAGTTATTAATTAATGCCTCAATAAGAGATCGAATTCTCCATACAAAAAGCAAGCAAATCATCACCTAAAAATTGTGAGGTTACGTGCTAAAATACTTAATTGCGGAAAAAGTGGTCAAATGTGGAGCTTGAGATAAACTAATCTGAATAGAGAAATAATGACTCTATAACATGGACGAGGACTCAAAACTAACAATTGTTAACAATTTTGTTAAAGTCTTTGCAAAGTTCAACTTTACTATCCAAAATTTGACATTGACAGTACTTGCTAAATATTCACATTATAAAAGAGACACATACAAAATCAAGAATATACAAGCATTTACACGTAACACAAACCTAAACAGTTGACATCCATTTCAAATTTGAATTTATAAAATGATTCTTTATCCTGTGTTTCAATTTGAAAGTGCACTTTAATTTTGCCGCTAATAAAAGCATGCGGTCATCGATTGAAACAGCTGGCTTTAACAGCTGGTATCTTAACATTGGACTGTTATGTTAACAGTTTTGGTAAGTAACATAACAGTTTGAAGTGTTTGCTACATGTTAGAATTAAAAAATCATACATTTGCATACATTTGAAAAATGAATAAATGACACTTTTTCGGTAAAATACCCCATAGTGCAGTGGCGTGCACTAATAGTTAGCAGTAAAATCGGGGGTCAACATTTTAACAGTTTGTTGAAGTAATAAAGAATTTTTTAAAATATATTGAATTAAATTTTAAATAATAAAAACGCATCAAAATAAAATATTTATATATTTAAAGTATTTAGATAATATTGGAAATTATAATAAAAATGTGTTTGTTAATTTTTAATTTTAATTATTTATAAAAAATTATAAACAGTTCATTTAAATAAAATTATAATCCTTATAGACATAAAAACAAATCAATTTACTCAGTAATTTGTTGTCACAGTGTGTCTGCCTATGCCTCTGAAAATTTTATTCATTTTATATGAGAAAAATGTCAAAATTGGACATAGTTTCTTATGCATATATGAAATATATGTGTAGTCATTTATATAACTCGTTGTTGGTTACTCATTCCAGATTTTTGCCACCATCTCTAACAGCATCTCCATCTTCAACTCCATCGGCGCACATTTTGCAATTTGCATAAAGTGAAAATGATGCACATTTCTGTTTTCCTACGACAATTTGCCTTTATTGATTTTCTTTGATTTTCTTAACACACACACACACACACACACACACACACGCAGACTCACACTCGCACACACACATTTATTCATTCACTTATACACTCGATCCGTTCACTTCTTGCTGCTTTACATGTGTTTTGAATGACGTTGAGTGCTGCTATGCAAACATTTTCTAACGAACACTTAGTGCAAATAGATTGAACACAAGCATAAGTATGTGGGTGTGCCTCCCTGTATGTGTATGACTGTGTGTGTGTTTGTGCACAGCGCAGACATTTCTTTTCGCTCTCATTTTATTGCATGCCAATTACTTCTTATGCTTTGTATGTCCTTCCAGCTGGATGCTGCTGCAAAAGCTGCAAAAGCAGCGCCTTGAATTTCATTAGGACTCCAGTTGTTAAATCAAAGTTGACATTATGCACTACATTACGTTTTATTCGAGGGGCCTCTCTTATGCATTTCCACAATTGTTATTTCTCAGCAAAACAAATATTGCAAATACTTTCCAATTTCCAACAATTTTGCTGAAATTAGACTAAAAGTGCCTTGGTATTTGAGCTTATAATAACATTAAAATAAACTTAATCTAACATAAATATCAACTTAATTTAATATTGAATTAAAAACAAAATTTGTGCTCTTTTATGATTTCCATGTGTAATGTAAATTTATCATAGAAATATATATAGCAGCAGTCTACAAATTAAAGCACTTAACTAACTGAAACATTAGAAGAATTTAATAAACTTCTGAAAAACTCTTTCTAAACATTTATTCGTTTTACATCTCCAACAAAAATTCATAAAAAATTCCGACTTTTATTTCAAACTAATTCCTTTTCCTTTCTCATGTGTATTGCAACTGTCGATTGTAAGAAAAAACTTTGCAAACATCTGCAAAAGAGAGTGTGCAACAGTCTTTGGCATTTTCACATATTGGTCAATAAAGTGTGCTCTAAATATTTGGCACACAACTTTCGAATATTACCTATCAAATAAAGTTTGCCCAGAAGCAGTATACACACACTCCCTTAAACAGAGTAGAAATTGGCAAACTGTTGAGAAATTTTAGAAATTTGCAATGTTCACTTCAAGTTTAGATTTTTTGTGGGGAGAACATGTTGAACTTTGTCAACTCCTAATTGGTGCAATCGGCTGTGCATATTGCCATTCATGTAAGTCAACACTTACTAAATGCCACCAGCAAGAACCACTGTAAACTTTACAGATTGGAGCTTAAAAACTGAGATACAAATGTGAGAGCGTGTGTGTAATATTAGTTCACCCATTGGCTGCTGAAATTAATTTGGGAATTTAAATTTCAGTCTAATGGGAACGCACATTAGATAGCAATTTAGAGTATACAGATCTAAAAGTCATTAAACATAAAACGATTAAATATTTGACACTCGTATGGCAACTAAAGTTCGGTAGTATTTGCATCGATTTAAATATTTTTTAGTGTAAACTAGTTTTAAAATATTTTATAAGCTGCATTAAAGCAACTTTAAGAATTTCTGATCAAATTGGATTTTTAGCATGCTATCTTTTTTAAACTGTGAGAACTCCTATCAGATAATGTGGAAAATGGTAGCTGAAAGCAGTTTTAGTTCTTGTTAGAGCTATGTCAACTGTTAATTGCAAGCGATGTCTCTTTTGGTATGCTAATTTATGCTGCTGTGCCACATTTTCACATTTGCTCAGCTTTCAATAGTCATTTCACTGAATATGCGTCTACTTCTCTACGGCTGCAGTTCATGGAGCTATTCGATTTGGCCACACTCACATTCTCATTCGCATTCACATTCACAATTCAGCGCCAGTCGTCGCTCGCTGGCATTCGCAATCAACCACTTGGCAGGCCATAAATTTAACACACACCTAACCGCAATAGTTCTATGAGCACACACGCACACACACACACACATACATACACCCCCACATCCACACGGAAACCAAATCATTAGCCAGAAAAATTGACCAGACTGCCAGACTGTCGGCAGGATACGCGACCAGGCCACGGGCAGGACACAGCTCGCGAATATTGAATTTTCGACAGTGAGGAATAATTTTGCCAAGCTAACCAAAGCATCGCAGTTTGGCGACCACATCGTCCCCCATCCCCGTCACCGTTCCCGTTGCCAAGACCAACCTATAATTATCTAACCAAAAATATGTGCCTGAAATTTACAGGACCAACAGCAGCCACAGCACAAACATTAACACACACACACACACACACACATACCATTAAGTTAGCCCATAAAAGGTTCAACCAGCTGCAAACAGTTGCAAATTTAACATGAATTGTTGTTTCTGCTGCTGCTGCGGGTTGTGATTTGTATATTGTGGCCAAGAATTTATTTCAATTACATTTGTTGGAGCGCGGAAGATAATGATTTAATTTGTTAGCTTTCTATGGCTTTCATTATAACAAAGATTCCTATGATAATGATAAAAATATAGCAATAATTGTCTTCTTTCTCTAGTGCATTCAATCTCTCGAACTTTACATCTATTTCTGTCCCTATCCTTTTTATATTACTCAAAAAAAAGTTTGCCCAAAGTATTAAAGCGCATTTGTTAATTAAATTGACTTTATTAAAGCCACTTCATAAATAACACACAAGTAGGGAAAATCATTCTGAATACATTTGGCACCTAATTCTACTTAGTCACTAACACTTATACTTAATTTGTTATTGATTGCTCAAGTTGACGACAAAGTGCCTAACAACACATTGACTGGTTGATGTCTCGTCGCAAAATTCGATTATTTCCGTTTAGTAAACAGCAAATTGATAATGAACAATGAACTGGCCTTCGGGCTGTGAATGGCAAAATACACACACACACACACACACACATATATGTATTGTGGCATGTAGCTCGGTGATAATCAAGTTTCGAGCAGACAGTCAGTTGCAGTTTATCAGGGAAATCAACGATTTCACGCTGATTAAAATCGCACTATTTTTACCGAGAGGCAACTGAGCGAAAATTAAACGGCGCATCGGCAATAACAACGAGCCAAAAGCCATATCATGATACGATTACTGGCCCTGAGTGTGTGTGTGTGTGTGTGAGTGTGTGTGCCACGTGGTATGTGGCAAGAGTCAAACGGCAAAGATAACACTCACAAAGTCCATGAGCATATCATCGATGCGCCATAGAAAACAATTGCAATGGCAGCGAGGCGCTAAAGGACTGTTAAGGACAATCGACTAGGACGCTGTGCTGGCTGGCTATGTGGGCAGCATTCACCGTTCTGCACAGTGGTACACTTGTATCACGGCCAAATTTATGCTTTGTCCTGCAGGATGACTGCACAAGCGATGTCATGGCAAACGCGCTGCATTTATCAGGCAACAATACTGCCGCTCATAAGTAAGGCACAAAGGACCCCAGCAAACACAACAACGAAACAATACAGGCTACACTAAGCACACAGCAAGGATCAGCACACACAGAGGGACAGGACGACGAACGACGAACGGCAAAGGGTCAGTTGACAATTGCCAGCAATTGCTGCTTGCCTACGGAGTCTAGTGTGAACACTGCCTTAGGAGCATAATACTTAGTGCTCTCAGTGTTCCAAGTTGCGTTCATTGTTTTTAATTCGCTCTTTTTAATTTCACTAATTTCTTGCAATATTTTGAATTATTTTGCATTTTAAGATTTTAGAGCCAATTTGACAATATATATATATCTTTTTTCACAATGTCCAATTTCTCAGAGATTCAGTGACTTAGGAATATAAAAATATCATAAATGTACTGATTATTTTGTAATAATTTGATAAATGAATCATCTCAAAAAACGTGTTTATTACTTGGCTAAATTGTGCTGAAATAAATTTTGAGATCACTAACAAATAAAGACTTTATTTATAAATTGATTAAAAATTTTGCAGAAAATAAGGACTCTATTCCACATAAAGACTTCATAAAAGCTCTGCTGAATACTGGGCGATATTGTGGTGAAAGTGTTGCTGGGAACACGCCAGTAATTGTTATTCTTTATGTACCAGCAGCAGCAGCAGTGCCCAGGGAACGAACTGGCAACATTTGACGTTGTCGGTGCTTTGCAGCAAAACCAATTATGATGGTGCAGAGCCCATTAAAGGGGGATACCCTCATTGCAGCACACTCGTCGTATACTTAACTATCTCTTAGCTCTCTTTCTCTTTCTCACACTCACACTCAATCTCTTTGTCGTTATTCTTTTTTGCGCTATATGAGTTATGTGTTGCGCAATTAACATTCGCATTGCTGGCACAAAATACTTTTGCATACAGTTTTTGGCAAAGCACTTAAAATTAAAAATTACAATTACATTTAACTTGGCACAGTCTGTCGCAGCCCGTAGCCCAGCAATTTTTTGCATTGCGTCAGTCGACGGTTTGTTTACCAGTCAACTGTTTCTTTTGCTACTGTTTCTGCTTCTGCTTCTATTTAAAAACTATGACAAAAAAAAGTTGGGCGCAAAAACTTAGAAGTTGCACTTGGCGTTACTTTATTTGCCACTTGCAACCAAGGGGGGCACATGGCAAAAGTTGCCAACTTGGCAGCCAAGTTGTTGGCGCAGAACAAAACACAGGTTTGCCATTTGCCAAGGACACGCCCCTTAAGTCCAGCCCAGCCGCCCCTATTATGTATGGCCATTGAAAAATTCATTAAGTGGCAAATAGACGCATTATGTTTACTTCTTTCAACTCCCTTTTCCTCCCCCGTCCTTTTCTAAACCTTTGCCACACTAACATGACAAATATTTTATGCCAAAAAATATTTGTGGTGACGGTTGCATAAAATGTTTTAGTTTGTTGCTCAGCTCAACACTGAAATATGCAATTGATGTGTGTTGCAAAATTAATGTGCTGCCAATTAACCCCGACACTGGTTTCCCCCTTTTGCCCTCTTTACTCCATCCCTTCACCATGGAGGAAACAACTTTTAATTGCATAAATTTGCGTAAACTTTGCGACAGCGAGAATTTTGTGTAAAATGCTGAAAATTGTGAAATTTTTACGCTAGTGAAAACAATAACAAAACAAACATCGACAGCAGCAGGAAAATTGCAACTGATTATGAGTTAGATTTCCAGCTGGCGCTGAGTTTTCCAATGTGGGCATGGTCAAATGGAATTAGTTTAGCGGTGAATTGGCTGTCATGTAGTTAAGTCACATTTTATGGTTCTCATACGCCACACAAATGTGTATGCCAGTGTTGTAAAGCGCGAAATATTGCCAACGATTTTGTGGCACAAGAAGAATGGAAGAAAATGGGGAGAAAAATCACATGAAAATTGCTAGCACTTGAAGTAGAGAATGAACTAACTTGAGATAGATGGCCTTGACATGCCCTTACATGCATTGTTTGTCTGGGTAAATAAACCATATGTATAAAGCTGAAGAGGTTTGAGGTGGGAAGACGCTTCGTGTTCATAAAAATGAGTCAGAGTGGCGTTATTATATGAATGCGAAGATGTATTCAAGTGGGTTTTATAAGTGGAAGACGTCTTTGACGGCACATTTAGCACACATTAATAAAACCACAGGAACGTGCGACGAACAAAAGAATGTATGGGAATAAAGGCAGAGAGAGAGCAAAGTGAATCTAAGACACTAACACTGAGACACACGCACACACACACACACACACACACGCGCACTGACAGCCATAATCAGTCATCATAATGATGCCCAGACAAGGTCGAAGTCCTGGCATAATCATAAAAGGCATCCCTACCGAATGTTTGGCAAGAGTAAATTAATTGAATTCATTATGGCTGATGTACGAGTTCGAGTTGAGTTACGTTATGAGTATGTATGTATATTGTTATAGAAAATGCCCATTTAATCAAATGCGTTCTATATTAAACATCATATGAAAGTGTCAGGAATTTATTGTCTTTTTATGTGCCTTCAGAAATACTTACTTGAAGCTGTTTGAAAATGGCATTGTATCTTTAACATATGCATCAAACAATAATTGCTTAAACGAACATAGATATGATATATCAAACAATTAGATTTACATCTTAAACGTTAATATTATTTAAATTAAATTAAATTTTCCCCTTTTACACGATTTAATTGTTGCTTTACCATAAATATCTGTTGTGGATTAAATCGAGAACAGCAATATTTATCTACATATACGAGTATATGCAATAAATGTACGAAGTTCATCTCGCCTTTCTCTTGACAATGTTTTGCTTGATTCACATTACTCGTACATATGGAATTAAGTTTATCCTCTGTTAAGCAACACATTCACGTTCGCCAACCTTTTGACCTTTTCGACGTGTTTGCCATATCGAATTGTTTGTATTTGCTGCGAGGGTAGTATAAGTAGTTAATAACAAGAGCAACTTTTGAATTAGAATTAATTTTCCTTACTATGAGTGGAATTCATTTTAGGCTTTGCTTAGCTGTACCTATCAATCAGCCCTCGTACAAATATTTGATTGGCTGGTTTCGTTTTAATACTTGCCGTTTGCCGTTGTCATTGCCATCGTATTCTTGTTGTTGTTATTGCCTACACGCATGTCACAGTACATATTATTGTTGTTACATAGTATTTTCAATGAATATTAAATATGAAAACATTTTTAAATTTGTATTCATTTATATTCATCTTTTTATTGCTTTTGTTTTCTCAATTCGTTTTATCATTATGCGACGTATCAAACAAATTACAATAAATATTGTTTTTGAAGCTCTTGTATTTTTTTCAGATTGTTTCATTTGTATACAATGTACACTGTACATATGCAATCATACATACATATGTGCACTCACATTCGAGAATATACATTAAAATGGAAATATCCATGGCTCAATCAGAGCTAATAAAAATAAAGAATACTTTTAAAAGATAAATTGATATGGGGAAGTTGAAGCTGTGATACTCTTAAGACTTAAACCTGAAGAAAGTCGAAGGATGTATTCGTTATATCCCTCCAAATATGTTTCATAAAAAAAAGCATACTTTTTGTAAGAGTATTAACAATCTGTAAGTTCCGGGACAGCTGCTCAACTGATGTCATTACAAGAATTTCATTTAATTATTAATTATTTACCGTCAACAGGAAATTTTTCTTTTATTCGCCCTTCCATTTGTTTTATTTATAAAAGGGCGTTCACGTTGAAATGTTAAGAATTAATTTGCCACATTTTCACTGACAGAATCAATCAATTCAAGGTATTTACACCACCTGTTCTGCAGAAAATGAATCATATTTCGTTGTTAATTAAGCGTATTGACCAATTTAATTGCCAACGGGACATGTGACTTAATATTTGTCTGACAATTATGCAAGAAATTCGTACTTAATTCAAGAGAAATTCAGATGAATTTCTTAACAAATTTTCAAGGGTGGAAAATTAATGCATGAATGTGTGCACTCGTGAATAGCAGTCGAGGGACTCTAATAGCTGAATCGTTATTAAGCCACATAAATAAATAAAACAGCTCAGGCACATTGAGACACGGAGACGTGAAGAAGATCCGAAGACATTGAGGCATTGCAGCACTGAGAAGAGACACGTGACACCCATTTAAAATCGGAGCTCAGCATTGTGTGCAAGGAAGGCAGTGGGGCTGTCATTAATGTCCTGGCAAGCAGACAGGCAGTCAGGCAGTCAAGCAAGTCGGGTAAGTAGCGAAGGTGCTTAAGTACTTCAATTAATTAATTGCAATTTGCAAGGCGAAGTGTGTCGATGGCTCATTGCCAGCTGGGAAGAGCGCAACGTGAGACCATAAAGTGCGTTTAGTGTGCCACCATCCGAATTAACCCTTCAACCATTCAGTACACAGCAGGTAACCAGGCAGGCAGCGAAAGGTATCTCTTCTGCCTTACCTTCTACCTTCCTACCGTTGCCGGACAGAAGAAGTCAAGAGAAGACAAGACGCGATGCGATGCGATGCAATATTGTGTAACATGCCTTGCACACAACACGGCGTATGCTTGATATGCTCTGCTGTTGACGTGTTATTAACACGGCCAACCGCACAAATGCATCAACAGCAGACACGAAAGACCCGACAGACTCGACAGACTCGACTGGCAACCACAGCAACGTGGCAACCTCCGCAGCCTCCACCTGAGGGAGGTCTTCTCAGGTGTTGTCGTCGCCTATCCATTCTGGCTGCTCCTCGTACTTTGAATGTGCGCGTCAAGGCGTGGCAAGGCTATGCCCGAGCTGTGGCAAGCATAAATAAATGATGATGCTTCGGATAAGATTCAACATCACGCACGGACTGATTGCCAGACAGCTGAAGTACATGAAGATGAACGACAGAGCGACCACAGCTGAGATAAGCGTTAATCCTTGAATTGAGCACTCATTAAGATTCAAAAGTATCTATAGCTGGTAATTACTAAAAGATACTCACACTTTATCTTCTGCAATTATATTTTCAATCCATAAAGTCTGATTAGGCAATAAAAATATAGAAATATTGTTTTTAGCTGCATGAATAAATAACTCCAATACATATAAATTTCAGCTGCAATGCCCCAATGCAATAAATTGTGCAAAATAAAATTTATTTTTGGTAATAAATTGTATAAAATATTCAGAAAATCATCAACGATAGTGACTGCCTTTTGAAAGTTCAAAGAGCCATAAAATTTGAGTCTAATTACCGCAAATCGCCCGCAACTAATTTAATAACAACAACAAACAACTTGGACGGAGTCTGCAGCTGCATAAACTGCCTTGAATGGCCATTAAAAACCTCGACTTCTCCATCCCTCCCTCCATGCTGTAGTCGTGTACTTATAAGTATATATTTTTGCGCCAAATTGACGTTCTCCGGGAGCAGAAAAGTTTTACTGCCCTCAAAATGGTTTGGGCAACAACAATCAGCAAGGACATCATAAAGTGGCTGAGGAGCTGGCGTGTACTTTTGGGGGAGGTACTCGTACTGAGTGTTACCTCAGACCACAGTTGGCATAAAACAATTGAAAGTAAGGCGTATGACGCGCACCAGGTCATAAAAACTAAGTGACACTCAAACTGTGAATAAAAGAACACCATGAGAGAGAGAGGGAGAAATTGAAACTGAAACTCCGTCTCCGTCTCAGTCTCAGTCTGAGACTGTGATTAATTGCCCCCCAAGTCATGCCAGCCGCGACTTGAACAGTATCATTAAAGTTTCCCACCCAGCGATGTCAACGTCATCTTCATTTGGGCTTATGATAATAATTGGGCAGTCGACTTCTCGCAGCCCCAATGTGCTGTCAATATGGCCTCAACCTGTCAAATTTGCAGTCCAAAGTCCAGAGCAGAAGGCGTGTCAAAAGTTAGTTTGGCCCCCCAGTTCCTGTCATGTTCACAACTCGAACCCAAATTCAGCCAATGTTGCTCCCGGTCACAAAATTGATGGTGTTTTGGAGCTCATGAATACGTCAAAAACAAAAACGCATGAAATGGGCACTTGATTATATTAGATTGTCGAAATACTGAAATGTCTACTGACGAGGGGCCTGCATCTAAAATTCACCAGCTAAAAGTTTAATGAAATTTTAACATAAAACTGACAGCTATGATGAATGTGTATGTGCTGTGATTGGGGAAAGATTTCTTCGAATTTTGTGCTCATTTGAATTTATTGCGGGATGGTTTGCGACACGTGCAGGAGATAAAGGTGTGAAAGACAAAACACAGTTGTGAAAATATGTAATCAAAGCTTCAAAATAGACTATTCTATTTGAAAACAAAAGAATAAAAGGATGTCTTACGTTGGGCGCCAATATAGTTGACCATATGACTTGACCTTTAAGGTCATCAAAGAGTCAATGCGCGACCCTCAGACAAGTTGATCATTTGAACCACGTGAACCACGTTGGGCGCCATAAATGATAGAATCTTTAATATATGAGCTTGCGAATATTTATGCTCAGTTTGAATGCCTATTATTTACATTAGTTTTTTTAAATTTATGATACTAAATGCGCAATATGTCAATATATTCCTCAATAAAATACAATTTTTTCATGCTCAATAATTTACATAGAAGCAATTCATTACACTTGCTTTTGTTTCCCGTCCGATGCCCCGAAAACGAAAAGGTTTCTACAACAATGCTGAATAAATACATGTCAAAAATCGCGTAATAAATCACAGCCGCCTTGGAGTACGGAAAACTCCCCTGGCCGGGACATAATTTATTTTCTAAGCCCCGTTGAAGTGTTGTTCTTGTAGTTTTCTCTTCTGTTTTTTTTAAAGCATATTGTACAAATTTGAAGCTTATTATAAGTTTGCCATTTTTTACGATTGTTTCGATCTGTTTTCGCGCTTGATTAAATTTCGAGCTCAAGTTTTCAAAGCTTCATTAATCATTTTGTTTTTGAGAGGTCCGAAGGTTCGAAGCTTTTTCGAGTTTTGCATAGTTTTGTTGAAAACTGCAGGAAAAATAGAAAAAAAGAGAAATCGGCGGAAATGATGAAAATCTTTAGCTTAAGCACTGATGTTATTGCTGTTGTTGCCGCTGCATTTGGCATTGCCAATAATAAAATTTACGCTGTTCACAGCACGGCAGCTGAGTGCAGAGCAAAGTGAAGGAAGAAAAATATATTATGAGATTTCTCAGCGCCAAAATGTTCATCTTTTTCTGTCTACCGCCAATGAATGGCAGCTGTGAACTGCGAGCTGCGAGCTGCGAAAACTGAACTGAATCAGTACTAAATAAATTAGAGAATTATAGCTGGCAGTTTTGTATGAGTAATGGCCCCAGTATGGATTGCTAACGACAACTTTGAGCTTTAAGATTTGTGCGATTTAGTTCTGAGTGGGCCGACAGACAGATATAGAGTTGGAGGGAGAGGTGGGAAGCCATTTTAATTATTCCATTTTCAAGTTGTGCCTTAAGAAATGCTGGCAAAAGTGTTGCGACGACTAAATGAGAGTGCTAAATTCTCGCTGGCCACGTTCACGAATACAAAGGCCTTCATTTATTCATCATCAAAATGGCGTCGGCAAAGAAGCTATGGACTAAGACAAAGCTCTCACTGTAGTTTCTGCTAGAGTTATTTGTATCTCAGATGCAAGGGATTCGCAGAACCAACCGCAGTAACCAACAACGCTGGCGACCACAATGCTCAGCTCAACTTTGAGGGCATAGTCGGCCAACGGGGCGGATGAGCTTGGCTTGTTCATTTAGCAGTCAAACGGAGTCGACAACGGGTAGAAGAAGAGTGCTGAAGGACGAGAACGAGGACAACAACAGCGCTGTCTCCGTTGGCTTTCCGTTTCCTGGCTTGTGCAAATTTCATGGCAATATATTTCTGCTGGCCAACCAACTCAGCCATCATCAGTCATTTTGTCTAAAAGAATATATTGCAATTAAAAGCAGAAAATATGCTTTTACACTGGCCAAGAGCGTTACATAGTTTGCTGCTACTGCTTCTGTTCTTCACTCTTTCCTCATCTCTCGTTTCGTCCTTTCTCTTTTGGCTATCTCACTTTGTCTGGCTTTATTTATGAGACGCAACACTTGGATGGGCACCGCCCACTGCATTTGGCAACTGCAAAAACTTTGGCTGGTTCCCCGCTTGGTTCGTTGGTCGCTGGTCGCTTGTTGCTGTTGATGTTTTACTACCCCCAGCAAATTAAAATTGCTTCATTTTGCCCAGCAGGCTGCAAGTCATGCCTTGTTATGGAGGAGGTCGCCAGGGAAGAGAGGAGGAAATTTAATGCTCGACACTTAATAAATTGTCTGAGGGTAGATAGGCTGTAATGAAATGGCAGGCCAAGACAGACCAAGCCAGACCAGACCAGACCAGGGCCAGAGTCCATTCATTGCACAAGATTGAAGATGAAGACAAGCCAAAAATAATGTCTTTACGAAAGTATAAAAGGTTCTCAAATAGTCCATTAATAAGTGTTTAAATCCACTTAGCGTTGCCCTTTCTTTCATGCTCAGCTTTAAGCCAATGCATCTGCATTCAGATAACAAGCCACAAATGAGACAGCAACTGAATTTTTCATTTGAAAACTTTTAAAGAAGTCACCTGACAACACAACAAAGCGGAAATGAGAACTTGAAACACAACTTGGCGCTTAGAAGAAATATCAACCAAACAAAGAACTCAGCAAATGTTAAGCTCCCTGAAATGCTCATATAAAAATTGGCGAGTTATTCCCGAAATTTGAGTCCCTCCGAGCATCTAACAAATGCCTCGGTATAAAGAATGCCTCGCTGCTGTCATTTGTTCCCCTTTCACACAACAAAACACAAAACAATGAATGTCATCAGGACGGCATTGAGTTTTCATAAGATTCGCCCACGTTTGCTGAATTTATGATGAGTTTTCAAGTCGCTGACGTTACGAACATAAACATATATATATATATATATACTCATATGATGGAGCACAGCTCAACCCTTTCTTTATTTTCCCCTTCAACTGTCGTCTTTGCCAGTGACAATTTCAGCGACTTTATGAAGCGTGCAAAATTTTGGAATCCAGCTCACAATTCGCTTTAATAGAAAAAGAATTTATTTGTTTAGAGAAAAAGTTTTTTAATGAGCATAAGAACATTTTTGCTTTCCCTCACAGTTCAGACCCAAAAAAAACTTTATATTGAACGATAATAAAATGCGCCATTAAAATCGATCATAGAAAATTATTAATCAAATACAAAAACTTCTTGAAAAGTTTTTAGTTCCTTTCTGCTTTGATATTTTGATCACACGCAAGCAGCTTTAAGCTTTTGGAGAAAATCTCATTCGAAATCTGCCCCGAAGCACAAATATCAATCATACGCCGCGTGCGCTGTTTACTTTAAGACCCAGAAACAATTTCGTAGAAACAACATTACTTTTAAAGCCCTCTGCAACAGATGTAGCACTTATGTATACAAACTCCTTTTCTCGCTTTCCTTGTCTACGGGTTGCCTGACAAGAAGTAAACCCTTCACACTCGAGTTTAAGGACAAACTGACATATGGATAAATTCTCGTGTGTTGTGCCACTTGCGGCGGGAAGAGTCGGTGGCAGCTAAACAAATCACATCAGAGCAAATAAAATCCTAGCTAAAGTCAGCACAAAAGATCTAGGGAAACACGCACACACACATAGATGATGGAGTCACCCCGTTTTGCCGTTAAGTAATTCCATATTTTATTTGGCTTTGGCCAAGAGTTAAAATACAACCCAGTGTATGCTATGTGGCAGGTAGCAAGGTCAAGGAAAAAAGGATTTGAAAAAGGTCTTCGACTATGAATCCAACTCCAACTCCAACTCGGACTTGAACCAATGGCAAGTAGTCGTATTTGTTTGCGCATTTGCACGTAGATCTGGCAGGTAGCACAAATAATAAAAGCAAAGCAAAAGCAACTTATTTAAAGGGATTGCAATAAAGTGCCTGGCACATTGGGATTTGTCCCTTACGCTATGCTATTTTTACCTGCAAGTATTTGGAGCATTCACACACATAGACACACACACACACCACACTCACACCACACTGACATTTGTAGGCGTGTGTTGGGCGCGTTCCCAAATGAAAGGATTCTTTTTTCGCCACATGCCAATGATGGGCCTCTGATGTGGGCCTTGTCTCCAGTCTCCAGTTTCCGTATGGCGCTCGTTTTATGTGCAATTCCCTCAAGTGCTTTATTTGGCAACCATTTCAGTTGGCCGCCTCGTTGTTAACTCTTTTGGTTTCAATACTTTGCTCTCTTTTTTCCATTTTTTTCTTTTTTTAAATTTTTTTTAAACTGTTGCATATAATTTATTGTAACTAAAAGTTTTTCTGTTAGGGCTTCTGACCCGATCTTCTTTTTTGTTGCTCTCTTGTGTACAATTTTATAGAGCGTTCGAGTCTCAATGTGTTTGTGTGTATTTGTTGTATTCTGTATTTGTGTTTGTGCGCCAATTCGACATTTTACTTTGGCAAAGTTTCAACTGTCAGCGTGGACTTTGCCGGGGATTAAAATTGACGTTAAGCTCAAGATTAGTAGTTGACTTGCTTTTGACTTCTGTGCACAACCCCTTCACAATCGTTTCCTCTTTTACAGCCTTAGTGCTTTCCTTTCTTTTTTTGTTTTCAAATCCCTGTATTGCGGTTAAGTCCTTTGAATCGCCCCTTGAGTTTTATAATATTAACTATAAATCAGCTGCTCTCAATAAACATGTTCGCACTAAATCGAATTTTCAATGCATTAAAAGATTTGCAAAGCTTTTATAATCAATAGAGGGGAGGTTTAATGTTCTGTACATGTTTTAATGCAAAACTAATTGCATTTTTGATTTTAATTTATAATGAGAAAACTATTCCCGGGAGTAATTGACGTTTTCTTATCTAATAGGAATTACATAGTGAATAACCATTCGACCGTTATATTGGTGCAGCAATTAATATTCATCTTTACTTTTATCAAAAAGAAGAGTAAATAAGTTAATGTATATTTTTAAAAAAAACCTTATCCAAATTATGTAAAACAATCTTTATTTTTCATTCTATTTACATTTGGAGGATTGGATTTTTTAATTAAATAGTAAAATGCAAATTTTATAATTTATTTAAATAATTATGATAATATTTTAATTAAGGTCGTAAGTTAAAGTATAATTTTTTTCATGATAATATGAAATTTTATTGGCCCTTTTCCCCTTCCTTAAACATCACATCCCCAACCAGCTGCTTGACGCATTTAACAGCAAAGAACAAGGGGACATTAATTAAAATGTCATTTAAATGAAATATAACAACGTTGGCTACAACACTGAAAAATGTGCCTCTATTACGGTCGACACCCATGAAAAGGGACCCAATAAACAACGGGACCAAAAGGGGCTCGGAGATTCCTCAAGAGGGCACCTTCGAGTAGGCAGGAGAAGAGCCCAAACACAAAGCAGACAACACTCGACTCTCTTCAGCGCTGACAATGGCAATGGGATTGAAGTGCCGACGGACTGGTTCCTTCAAGGGTCTCCACAACATCACGCACAATACATGGCAAACGCTCCATTAGGGTAATGAACAAGTTAACAGGCGCATATTTCTCATTTTTATTGCTCTGGCTCTGGCCCTGGCCCTGGCCCTGGAACTCGGCCCGAGGGTTCATGTTGCGTTTAAATTTTTAATTTCAATTGCATGCGCAAATTAAGTGCCACGCCTCTTCTGATCATACTATGTATTCTCTGCTCTTCTGAAGAGCTTCGCAAATAATCAATATAAAAGTTGACACAGACAAACGGAGGCCAAAGTAATTATAAATAAATTGAGCAATTTCAACGAGCCCAAGGAAATTGCAAATAAATAAATAAAGGCTGAAGAGACTTTGCAATAAAAAAATATTTGCTAAATGAACCAGGCAAAAATGTTACTCGATTTCCTTGCTGTTTTTATACTCTATAGAATATGCAAAAATGGTATATAAACGTGGTAAATATCGACTTAGCTAGAATTATGTAAATAACAAATTTAATTTTAACAATAATGAGAATAGACCTGATTTGAATTGAATTTAATTATTATTTTATATAAATAAGGTTCAAAATTAAAAACAATTTCATTCGCAAAACTTTGTTAATACTTAGTTTGTTTATATCTGAAGAACAAAATATAACAAATATCGAAAATTCGTATTCAATTTTTATGTAGACCATCTATATTTTTACACCATTTCGAAAGTTTCAAGAATTAAGAATATTTAACTCTCTGTTTTTTTATATATGTAAGTGTTGTTGGAACATTTTCGGTATTATTCCGATCGACTGGCTAAATAGCTAGTTGTCTTTGCCATTAGGTCATGCTCATGGCCGCAGTCGACTCATTTGCAAATGGCCAACAATGTGAGTCTCAGACTGACGACAATGAGTAGGCACAAATGTTGGCAGTGCTTGAAATTGGCTGGTTAACTTGCTTACTTGGCTGTGTCTATGGCTTGTCCTGGTTTTGGTTCTGGCCCCGTCCGTAAGCTCTTTGCAAGCTGATTCAGCACAATAAGATTAATGATTCCTCATCGGACTGTCGCCCGTTGGCATTGGCATGATTCTCAGCTAAAAACTTAGCAGCCTTCACTTTTTTTTTTGGCTGTCTGACTTTAGCCAATAAAATGAAATTAAATAAATTTTTGAAGCAAATCTTATTTGTTTATTGTCAGCTTTTGTTTTGGCCTTGTTCTTGTCATCTGCTCTTCTCACTGCCCTGTCTCGACTGTCGATAATTCTTTTATTCTGCTTCATATTGGCTTTGCTATCGCTTTATTTATGTCAATTTGCTTGCGAACATTTTCTAAGCCATTTGCTCTTGGACTTTATGTTTATTTTACTTTCTTTTCTTTTCTTTTAGCAATATTCCAAAGTGGATGATTACAAAGTTTGCCTTGAATCATAATGGGACAGTAAATACCATCTTGAGCTTGTGCTAAGAGCTAAAACTGTGAGTGCAAAGCTGAAAAATATTTTAAATATCAAATTGTTTAATGTAGAAAAGTCTTTTGACGATTTAAATTTAACAAATTTGTGAAAGTTGAGTACACTTTTATGGTGAACTTTTTTGTTCGGGTCAAATCGTTTTACAGAGATTAAATAACGACTATTCAGAGTCGAATATTGGAACTATTGTTTTAGATTTGCACACAGGGGAGCACTTCTGGCTCTTGAACGTGTTAAATCCCCAGATGAAAAGCACACTCCATCATGACAGACAACACATAAAACACTTGAAAATTCGCTGGCTATACAAATCCTTTGGCATATTTTACGAACATGTCCAGCAGCAATTCGAACAATTATAACAAACAGTAAAGAGAACCAGTAAAAATCCAATAAAAACTCACAATTCATTTGATGCTTTATTCACTGGCGAGCGAGCAATATATAAGGAGAGAATCGGCCGAGCAAACAAACAATTTTTATGTGGTTCCAATAGTTAAAAAAAATATATGTGTATAGTATATCAAAGATCAGCTGAAAGCGCTCGAAACAAATTCGCTGCAAAAGCTGTGAGGTGTTTCTAAATGGAAATGAGTTAAAAATAAAAATAAAAACAAATCAAGCATACGCAGCGTGGGCAGCGGTCGAGCGCCTGGGGGGTCAAAGCGCAAAGGGCAGAGGTCGAGATGTTATGCAAATTCCAGTTGAAGTAAGCAAATATTTAAGCAGACCAACAAGCACAGCAACAACACGAGCAACATCAACAATTGGAATTCTTGTGGCCCTTTGGTGTAACTCAAATTGCATGCAAATGTATGCACATAACAGCAGGCACAACAACTTCAGCACACACACCAACACACTACACTACACGGAAATATCTACCCCGATCCCAATACAATCCAACAGTTGGGTCACAGCTGCCACCAAGTCTCAGTGACTTTTAAGCCAATGTCAAATATTTATGTAGACCACTGAGCGATGCTTTAAAATTGAATCGGCATGGAAAATGCAAAATGAAAATGAAAATTGGGGAAATTGACACAAACACGTTTTTAATTTGCAATTTCTGCCTCTCTCTCTCTCTCTCTCTCTCTGTGTGTGTGTTTGGTCTATAAATCTGTCAAGTCAAATGCATACACTTCTTACTTTTTTACTTTGCGCTGTCTTCACTTCACTTTTGGCAACAGTCGGTAGAGAGGGAAGCGAGGGGTGAGCATTGGTAGTCGGTGTGTTGGCCATGCAGGCCACGTTTTGCTGGCCAGGAAACCGCAAAAACCAGACGCTCAACTTGGTCGGTGGTAATACAAACGACAATTACAGCTTGCCTTCAAATGAACGTACAAACAGACGGACCGCAATTTGATGGCCAAGAGAGTGAAGAAGACACATTAAGCCAAAGAGATAGAGAGAAAGGGAGAGCATGGCCATAAAAGAGCAAATCTGTGCGGTTAAACGCAAGTGTCAGCTGTCATTTTAGTGTGGGGAATGCAAAAAAAAAATACAAAAACCAGCGCCAGAATACGAGAATATGCACAGGCAATAATTCTTTTGAGCAAGTGTAACAAGAAAATAAGGGCAATGGAAACCAGACGTAATGAAAAGTGCACAAAAAACTATAAAGACAGAGAGAGAGAGAGAGAGAGAGATACAGGAAACAGAGGGATTGGCAAAGCATGCAAAAATAACTGTCACTGAGAGCAAAATTGTGCAAGATGTCAGCATATGTACGGCTCGGAAAAAATAGGAAAACTTGCTTCTGAAATGCGTGTATTTCAAAGCAAAAAGAGAGAGAGAGTGATAAAACAGAGAATGATATGGGAAAACCAACGGATTATGGCATAGAGATAGATGACAGTTTTCAGTTCTTTGGGAGGCCACCTTAGATTAGAGACTAGGCAAAGCGGTCGCAAACTCAAACCCAAAAAACGGAAATCTCTGCGAGAAACGAAAACGATAAACATAAAGTTGCTTTCGAGCGAAAAGAAGAGCAAGAAGAAGTTTGTGTCATCGAGTTGAGAGTCTTTTAACTAGATTGCGTGTAGCTTGTGAGATTTGACAAGCAGCTAAACGAAACAATGCGCATAAAACACAGGCCTTGCCGTTTAGGGAGTAGAAACTAGCAGACTTTAGCTATACCCTTCCCTCTAGATACTAATTTCTTATTGAATTGGTCTGCGGTCTAAATTTACTCTGTAATCCAATAAGCTCAATTAAATATGTTTAAATATTTTTTATTGTGAAGCTCGGCTGTACCACAGATAACTGACCGATTCAATGGCTGGCTGGACATAATGCCTGCAAATCGCCTGATTATAGCTGCTCTCATATATTGCAGGACCTGCTGCCAGATTGAGGCTGATTCTGATGCTGATGTCGTTGATGGCCAAGCAGCTTCCAGTGCTTCCATCACCCAAGCAGATGTCGTGTCGAGTGCTTCATGTTGCTCTCCAGGATTTGCATATCATTGCAGTTTTGTCTTGTGTAGCTTTTGTTTTGTGTTTTGGTTTTATGTCTTGTTCCTTCGGCGCGCAAGGACCTGCTGGGAGTTGGCGCCGGACGCCAAGAGCTCGTCCAAGTTATGCCTGAGTGAGTGTGTGTGAGTAGATTGTGTATACACTAAAATCATAGTCATGTCCATGAATATCCCTTACTGATTACATGCAACGATGCTTATAAAAACAAGGACAACAGCGACAATGGAAACAGCTGTGCCCAATGTCCTTGTTGCTGCAATTCGCATTTGTCCTGCCAAGACTTTGTGCAACACGCCAGGAACTAGCTACTTGCCTTTGCTGAACTTTAAAGCCAGTTTTATTTAAAATAAGCAAGAATTTATTTGCAATTAGCTGTAAACTTTTCCGATCATCTGCTGTAAGTCCAGAACAACTTTTGTTATAAGACTCTGAATTTAAACTTATGTTAAGGTCTAAGGTCTATTATTCTTTGTGAAGTCGACCTAAACTTAAAAGCACAGTATCTTTAAAATGTAAAAAATTATTTAATATATGTATATTCGTTACTTCTGATTCGAAATTGCCAAAAATAATAAAACAGTATCACAGTATAACAGTAAAAACCATATAAAAATATAAAAATATTTAAAATTTTATAGAAATTGAATCAATTAAAATTGATTGGCCGGAAGTATAAACCTGAGAATTTAGTAAATTAAATTAACTGTATAAACTTTTTAGTAGTGAAATGGAAAAAATTGTTATTATATAGCTCTTGCAAAATTTTGTAATAATACAAAAAATAATATTTAAAATTTTACAATTGGGATTTCAAGAGAAATGGCTGAAAATAATTGTGTTAATATTTTGTACATATTTTCCACTCTTCTACTTATTAAATTTGCAATTTACCGAAGAAAATATTTACTGTCAGTGCATGTGTGTGTGAGTGTGTGTGGCAACTTGCTGACATGCCGCATCCATAGTAGCTGCCTGATGGGCGCTTGCCACTTCAGCAATCACTTGGCCGCAATTACGCGCTGTTAATGAACGCCAATTGGGCGACCACAACAAGTTGAAAATTATGCTCCCATAATGGCCCCGAGTGGAGTTGATTGCGGCATTGGAATACAGAAGGGTGGCAACGCTGCCACTGCCATTGACAGGTGGCCCTACACTTTAAAATGTTTACCCAACCAGCCGACTCAGTCGATCTCTTTCGCACTGCACGTGCAGCTGCAAGGTCCATAATGCAGCCAATTAATTATTTGCCGATGCGTACGCCACGGGTGTGCTGACTGACAGCTGGCCATATTATTATTGTTCCCACACACACACACACACACTTACAATACACACAGATACTTACAGCTAGCAGATATCACGAGTATCGTATGGTCGAAGGATGCTTCTGCGACTGTCTGCATTGCGTGATTTATATTTTAATATGGATTGCTTTCATTATGCATTTTTCGCCCATTTGCCCTTGTAGCGCGTACAGAGAGTAATTGTAATTTCTGTTGTTTAAAAATTTATGACCATCAATGCGCCGGAAGCCAGCGACACCGTCCGGCAACAGGACACGGATGCTGCCGGGCACTGCCTCCAACTCCAGCTCCGAATCCAGCTCCAGCTGTGACTGCTTCTTTGCTGGAACTTTGCCTGCATGTAAGTGGGTGCGAAAGCAGAGTGAAAATAATTGCATTTTCCCTATGTTGCATGGGAAATGAGAAAATTGAAATTCCATATGGGTAAAAGGTGCATAAAAAGTAGATGCAGGTATTAATTAAGACAGAGGATGGACCCAGAGTCAGGCCTCTTAGTTAAGGTCTTATAGTGTAGCCAAACTACCTTTTTTGTGGCAACTGGCCAAGTAAGCTAACCCAGTCAAGAGTCGAGCAAAAAGGATATTAGATAGGTAAGCTGATTTACTCACAGGATAAGCTCTTAGCTGTTAACATCATTAGATGCTGCCTCCTGTCTGTAATCGGGGATATGTCGTTGGATGATAGGGGTGGGGATAAACTTTCTCTTGGGTAAAATCAAAATAAATAAAATCGCATAATAAAAATTGAAGTGGAGCAAAGTTTGCGACGTGCTAACTGCTTGTTGCTGCCAACTTCTAAGCCAAAGCAACACCTGAAATAAACGGAAAAGTTGTTTCCCTATGCCAAAAGGTATATCCTCGTGAGCAGAAATAGAAAATCAAAGGTAATGGCAATAATAACGAGGACAGACTGGAGCAGTTAACTACCTGCGACAGCTGCGACTTCCACTCGATAAATTGACAGTCAGTACAATTACTTGGGGATTATCAGAAAATTTCGATGGTTGTCCTGGGAACAACCCCAACTTCTTGGTAACCAAAAGTTAGTCTTTTTCGAAGTTAAAGGTGCAGTTATCAACTTATAATTATGATCAGCAAGAGAAATGTTTCAGGATTGATTTAGTTGTAGTTATAGAGAGAACAATATGTTAATTTACATAATCAGAACTTGATCAAAACTTTCTTTAAATTGATGCATCAAAAATATGAATAAAGTTTCTTATTAAATTTTATATAAACGCAGGTAATAATTTTACCATATGTGTCTTTTTGCTAACAAATATGCTCAAAGCAGCATTGAAGTTTAAAAAAAAAAAATAAAAATTGTATGTAGTTGGCAACTCAACTGACAACTATCGCAAACAATATAAATATTTCGCTTGAACAAACAACAGTTTATTCAGATGAAAGTAATATCTAGCTGAACGGCTCGTATTCTATTCATGCCTGTCTTCGCAGTATTAATCCATCATTCATTAATCCCGTAGATAAACAGTTGCACAGTATTTCCTTTCATAGTTTTTCAAGTGATTTTCAAGGTAATTCAATTATAAATACATAACTCTAGCTATACATATACTTTTGTAGCATGGTAAGCTGACTAAATCAAACAATGTCTATGGTCTCTGTATGCTTGGCTTAACCACGAACCAGAAACTCATTCCACATCTTTGTTGCAGTTCAAGTGGAAGTCTGCATTTCAGTTTGGAGTCTACTTTCCTGGCTATTTGCACTCTTTATCTTGGCCATGACATGATTTATATGCAGCTTGTTTTATCTTCACATTGCACACAGACATTTCTTTATTTTGGTTTGCTTTAGTTTTGGTTTTCGGTTAAGCTTTTACAAAGCCAGCAGCGGTTTTACCTTTACAATAACTACATATTATTTAATATATGCATAGAAAGTGGACTTTAAATTTGCATTTACTGCCATTGGGTATATTTTAGCATGTATTCCTTAGACATTCAAGCGAAGTTGTTATGCATTTCGACCACAAAGACCAATTGCCATCAGCAATTGTTAAGCTCCAACAGCAACACACGATCAGGTAGTATTTTTGGACTATTTTTTAGGGGGCGAAACTTTCGCTAATGCGTCGAGGTAAGTGCGAAAAAATTGCCGGTAACTTTGGCTTTGGTTCACGTGCGACGCGGTCGTGAAAAAGTTGCTTACAATTTGGGGCGACGACAAGGGGAATATCTAGCCATAACTTTGCCAGTGGCAGCTAACGGGGACAATGCGAGGCAAACAAGCAAAAAACGTTGAACAGGCTCACGGAGTTATGCAGCGCACACACTTTGGAGATTTGGCATGTGGCATATGGATAAACTTTATGGCAGCACTGAAAGTGGGCGGGGACAGGTTGCCTTCAGCTTGCCTCTAATCCATTTGCTTGCCCCTCACGCATTAAACGCATTAAGTTCTCGCAGCGAGTTTGCTTTTTAATTGAATTGTATGGGTGGATGTGGATGTGGTTGTGGGCGTGGCAGCAGCTCTTTGTTTACACTGGAAACTAACTGCAGTCTCTGTCTCTGTCTCAGTCTCAGTTTCAGTGTCTGTTGCTGCCATCATGTGGAAAAATCTAATTACTTGGCTGCCGTTTAACTAACTAGTAACGAGAGACGCCTTCGAGACAGCAGACAGCAGACAGCAGATGTGGCTTTGGCTGTTTGTGCTTTGGATTTAACGACGCACTGCGCTACGTGGCGTATGCGTAATATTTGCGCATTGCGCATCACGTATACGTAGTGGAGTCTCTCTTTGTTTCTCCTCCCTGGTGCGACATTAAGTGCTTATAATTTGAACAGAAATACGCGTAACTTATGATGTTTACACATGACTTACAAATTGTTTACGTCGTTTGGTTTCCGCTTACGAGAGACATCTCCCTTCCTCTCTCTCTCTCTAATGATTTAGACTGTTAACCGCAGATAGCTCTGTGCGTGTGTATGTGTTTGTATGTGGTGCTGGTAATGGCAGCAGCTGCCAGTTGAAGTCAGGCTGCCAGGCGGGGGATTTGCTTAGCTCTACCCTCGACCATATTTGTCAAGCACTCGGGCACGTTGGCATTTGCGGTGGCACGACTAAGTTGGCCAAAGAATTTACTGAACTAGGCTAAAAGCGAAGCGATGCAGCCAGCACAGCTGCAACTTGACAAACAAACTGCAAATAATCATAAAGTAAACTAGGAAATAAATTTTATTGCAGCCGCTTTGAAGTTCTGTCTAAGGACTCTTTCGATTAGTTAAGTTAAAAGAGTATATTCTATAAAAATAAGCATAAGCAAAATATTTCATTTGCACAAATCCGTAATAAATCAATGTCAATCAATGCCGAGTGCTATGGAAATTGAGTTGAAATCGATATGATGCACACGTAAAGAGGAAAAAGGCATTTAATTTGCATTATGCAAAACGATTGTTAGTCCATCATCCGAATGCACTTGCGTTTACTGAATGCAGCATCCAATACCTCAGCAATCCGAGCAGTCCGTAACATCCCCAAGGCCATCATCCACTGCTCCAGTTACAAAACTAGCCAAAGAAAGCTACAGCAACAGGAAAATGAAGGAAAAGGAGAGGAAGGTCGATTGCATTGAATGTTTTGTTACTTTGTGGATAACAAGCTAAGGAAATTCTTTTGAGATCAATTTCAGAAATTGCAATTTGCCTCTGTACAACAGCTTTCCACCAAGTATGCTCAATTAATGAAAATTAGCATTTCAGTGTCCTGTTTCAAAGCCTAACAAAATATAGCGTATACGCCGCGTGAGCCAAAACTGACCATAGCCTGTTGCTAGGGCAATAAACTGTCGCAGGAATAAAGAATTAGCAAGCGTCTTAGTGCTGTGTCATCTAACATTATGTATCAAAACAATTTAAGCTTAATTTAAATTAATTACACCCCCGCTTAGTTCATGTTCCATCTGCTTACTTCAGCCCAACTTCGCTGTCAGCAAAATTAATTACATGCAATAACAACAAAGCAAGTCCAGAGGGAAAGGAACTAGGGATCCTAGATGGCATTTCCCCAAAATCAACGCTGCTACGACGAAACTTTGGCAGTCAAGATTGGCAGCTGAGGAGAAAAAACCAACAACATGAAGAACAACAATCGTCAGGGAGAAGCCAGAAAGTTGTCAAGTGTACTGTTTACTTTCTATGTCGGCTCAGTGGGTTTTCGTCAATTTTAGATTAGAAATCAATTAATTTCCTTTTTATGCGAAGACAAAATCAATAAAAATTACATTACAAAGTCATTTGAATACACTGCAATGAAGAGGGAAGTGTAGTTTCTTGGCAAAACTTGTGCAGAATGAGATCAAAAATGTGGATTTGATTTAATTTGTCTATCTCAGAAACATAATAAATAAAGCAAAGAATTTTTGTTCACTTAATAATAACAGCACCTTTGAGAAATAATATTCCCGTTTTGAATACCCTAAGAATACCTTTTACTCTCTTTGTTATTTCAACAGAATGATTATATGCATTTTATTAAGAAAACGATGAATAATAAATTAATTATCTAGAAAGTACAGAGCTCGAACATAAGGTGGTTCTCTGTGTTTTTTGCAAACAAAAAAAATATTTTAAATGGTTTCCGCTCAATAATTTGAATACATTTTTCCGACATAATTAAATTAAGTCAATTACGAGTTTACAGATACGATTGTAAGTAACTTTATCTATTGTTATGCAAATGAATACAAATGTATTTTATGTTTTAAATTTATGAATAATTTCTGCAGTTTGCTTACCTACAATTCCCACCCAGAGGGGGGAAACGGTTTCCCACAGCTAATCCAAATTGTCGTTTTATTTATGACATATAGATACACTTATACACACATGTAAACACAAATTGATATGACACTTTTTATTCGGATTTTCCTACTTCTTTTTTGTTGTTTCGTGGCGCGGCATTAAATGGTTTATAAGCCTAAATTATGCCAGCTAGCTGTTATATATTTAATGGACGTTATTAATTTATTTCGCATATATATTTAAATGCATGCTCAATTATTGCACACACACGTACACAACACGCACACACAAGCAGAGCGAGATAAAAACACTTAAACACATTTATGCCATCGATTTATTGCTGTTTGCCATTTGAATTTTTAATGCATTTTTTTTTTTCTTTTTTGATGTTTGCTGTAGTGAATTTTTCACAGTAACTTGTATGATTTGAATTACAATATCATACAAGATTTCAATTATATATATTTTAGGTCAGAACGTCAAATTATTTGATTACGTTTCGGTTTTTATTGCCCTAAGCTAGGACTAAACTCAATTTTGATGTGAAACATCTGTTTGTATTCTGATTTACATTTATACTCGACACTAGCTTTTAATTTATTGAAGCATTCAAATTACATTAATTTATTATTTAATTGATGTCAATATATGTTGATTGTTTTGTAAGTTTTACACAAATTATTGAATTTTAAAGATCACTTTAATATTTTAAGCGAAACACATTTGATTCTCTTTGATGATTTGATTGGTAGCATTTATATTGATTTTCTATTAACATTAAATTTGCCGTGTCTTTTAAATGTTGTTTATTTTTATATTTTTGATTTTAATTCTATTTTTTTATTTTAATTTTAGCCCCATGGAAGACATACACAATGCTAATTAGCTGCCATTTGTGGGAGGCCTTGTGAATACCTTTCGATTCCCTCTTGATTTTAATTTGACGAGGAACTTTTGCAACAAGTCAAACACAAAATACCTGCCCTGCCCCACTGGCAATTTAATTTGATTTTGATTTGATTTCGAATACGTTTAACACACGGGCAACAAATTAGTAGCGCCTCATTGAGCAATGGGCAACAATTAAATTTTTTCTTCTTTTCAGTTAACTTAATATTTATCTATTTTTTTTATTTGAAATTTATCAAAACAAAACTCAGCCGGTATGGAATTTACGCGACTTCTCGTACACACGCGAAACTCGAGTGTCGGGAGTGCCAGTGTTGGTAAAGCACACACAATCAGGACTTGGCTTGCCTCGGAAAGGATGTGTGTTGTGCACGCTAACAGCAACGCCGTTTGACTGAAGACTGAAGGATGCTGCTGTCGGCATTTGGCAGCTTTGCGCTTTCCACATTTTCTTGGTCAATGTTAGAGCAGGCACAACGAGGACTCTTCGCCCGTTTTCGAAATTTGTTTGTGGATGTCATTTGCCACTGCGCAGGACACTCGCTCTCTCTCCCATTCACTCTCCCATTCTCTCTCTCTGTGGGTTTGTCTCTCTGTTTGTTGTTCGGCTGACACAGATTCTGGCGTATTGTTGTAGGTTAGTGCCTCGTCCTTAAAGTCGCTGCGTATTACTTAATATGCTTGATACCTTCGCCTCGTCGTCGTTGTCGGCGTTGAGTTTGGCATTTGGTTATTTCGGATTCAGCATAGCATTAATGATTCATGTGGCGTTATTAAAGATACATGTTTACAGAGCAAACCCAGCTTTTCATTCACATCTTTAATTTGGCTACAGTACAGACAGCCTCCACCCTGCAAACACATTTACCTAGTAGGTCAGTGTGATTTGTTCCTAAGACCCGAGCAAATTTGTCTGGTACGGTGTAATAACTTTACGAGCGACAGCTGCAAATTCATTTATGTTAATTTGCTCGGTTTGACTTCTTGGCCGCAAAAACCAGTTAGAATGGAAAGGAGCGGGGCAGAGTTAACTCCATTCACATTTGGTTCGGGCCAGACCAAATGCCAGACGCATTTACAGTCACAGCATCTATCAGCTCTGCATATTTGTTACATATTCTTAATGTTGCTGTCATTGTTCTTGTTGCTGTTGTTGTTCTTGTTGTTGTTGAGTTGTTTTATATGCTTCGCCTATGGCTGGCTTGTTGACATGGGCCAACGAGGCGTATGCGTTATTTTAATGAGCTTTTTTCATGAAGATTAGTTTTATGATTGGGCATATTAGTAATGCTGCTCTCCGACCTCCGACCGCTTGTCTTGCAATTCACATGTTTAATTATGCCCTCTGATGTGCTCCCTTTCTTACCCTCTATCACTATCTCTTTCTCTGCGTGTGCGTGAGTGTGTGTGTGTGTGTGTGAGTCTGTGTGGCTACAACTCATTCATGCTTTATTAGCCAAATTTAGTTTGCTTGGCCAATATTTGATTTGCAATCTGCGGCTTCTGATGTTGAGTACATTTTAAATGCTTAACAAACATTTCATTTTAAGTTCGCAAAGATCTTTACCGCATAATTGAAAATATCCAAGTTACACATTTAATTGAAATATTGATAAGAGTTTCCAATTGAAAAAGCTTAATAAAGCTATTAATTGGTATTATATTACAACATAATTTAATTTTATAATTTAACTAATATTGAAAATAAAGCAATTCATCTTTTCCACTTTTCAACTCAGTTTATAAGCATAGATTTTGATAAATTGTTAAATTTAATGTCTATTCATCCAAAAAGCAACTCTTTGATCTAAAATAGTTTCAAAGACTAAATTGCGAGAAACCTTCTTAAGTCCACCTAAGTAATCAATTCATACAAATTTATATAGCATACTTATTGGCGCTGGATTAAAGTATCTCTTTATTCAGTTCTATGTGGAACAGCCAGAAGTAGCTTCATCATATTTAGTTATCAGTCAGTTTGAAAGTTTCTAAGTAGCTTACTCTGGAAACTATGCGATATCTCAACTCATTGCCGAAATTTTGGGGCAAACTCAGTCACAGATTTGAGCACACAACATTTCGCAGCACGAAGCAAAACTCAGGCCAGACAATCTGTAACACTCAAAGTTTGCCTGCGTAAGGACAGAATCATAAGTAATACGCAACTAAGTTTTAATCCATTGTGATCCACTGCACACTGCAATACTCCCACAAGCATACAGACAGATAGAGACAGAGAGGGAGGAAGGGAGAGAGGAAGGAATAATGGTAAGGGCTGCCGTTGAAATGCGCATTCATAACTCAAAATGGCAAACTAATTTACGCCAGACTTATTATCTCTCCAGTGGCAACACGTTGCCCCAGTCCATGCAACACGCAGAGGGCAGAGGCAGACGACACAGGTGACAACGTTGACTGTGGCGATACCACGTTGAGCGCTAGACAAAAACAAGTCCCACCAAAAGCCCAGGCACAGGTACACTTGAAAAAAAAATGACTCAAAAATGCAGGTTTGAGATTCTTGACTTTAGCATGTAAATATATTTTTTATGTATCTTTTAAATGAATTTGATTTCACTGAGCAAATATTAATATAGCCCGAAGAATGAAAATATTTGTAGAAAATTAATTGAAAAATCTTACTTGAATAAAGAAAATCCGGGATTATCGAACTAATTAAAAATGCTTAGTAATAATGCATAAACAATTATAATAATATAATTAAAAGTACAATAGTCACAATAAATCATTAAAATTATTAGAATTGTAAAGTGAAAAGTAAAGTTAAAATTGTACATGTTAATTTATTACTATTTTGAAAATAGTATTTGCCTTTTATTTCTTTTTGATTTTGAATTGTTTAATTTTAATAAAATTTTGAAATCGATGCTTATAATAATGAATAGAGCCTTAAATAATAAGGTAAGCTTTTAGCCCTAGGAACCGAAGTAAAGAAATAAATGAAATTAACCAAGAGCTTTGACACCGCTTCGGATTGATTTTATCCCGGAATCCCGAGTATTTTTTCTCAGTGTAGAGGTACGATCCACAGCTCTGTCGTCGAGTCGCGTCGTTGCTGCCACTTGGGCACTGGCAGATACATTAACACCGGGCACAGCAGAATCAGCAACGGCAACAGAAGCAGAAGCACGTGCAACAAACAGAGGACGCACACACACACAAAGACAATGCAGTTGCGGGTGGCATGACGCGTCAGCTGCCACTTGCTATAAAAAATGACAAAAGATACAGCTCCCCCTTGTCGCATCGTGCAGGTGTTTTGTCATTTTAACGCCGCAGACGCGAAGCGTGGAGACCAGTCTCCATTACCATCTCCATCTCCGTCTCAGACCGAAGTCTTCTCCAGACTCCACTTCATGTATTATTTACACTTGAGCGAATTGTTGCGCATTTGCGACATTGCCCCCAAATCCAAAACTCTCTCTTTCTGCCACAAATGAGAGTTTTGGGCCTTGGCGAGGGACAAACACAATGGGGATGAGGATGTGGAAGAGGATGAGATTGAGATTGGGGATAAGAGCATCAGATGATGCAGCAAATGAGCTGCTGCGTGATTTTCAATGGCACTCAAAGAACATGTGACATGTCGCGTGATTTGAATTGAAGATGTTGTCGCAAATGTGCATTAATTTGTCAGAGCTCTGACAAATACTTGTGCATATCAGTGAGAGTACGAGAGTACGAGTACGTGTACATATATGTCCTCCTACTTACGGGTATAGACTAATGCAATTTGTCGTCTGGCAAGCGAAATGCGTGAATAATGAGCAGCTGCTCGGCTTCAGCTCGATATGGTTATACAGATTGCATTGTGGCACTGCCAAAGTGAGATGGATGAAATGTATCGCTCTCAAACTCTGGGTTGAATAATGCCGTCTGGTATGTACATACTTATACACACATAGACTTTAAGTTTATTGAGAGCCTAGCCATTGCATTGACATGAAACCTTAAATTGATTTGAGTACTTGGAGCTATTTTGTTACAACTTCATGAAATATTCCGTAAATGAATGTTGGATCACGTACAGATAACTTTGAGAAGTAGCTTAAAATTTATTAGAATATGTTGGTCAATAACTAATTAATCGTGATTGTGTTTAAAAAGTCGATTACATTGTTAATATTCATAAAAGCTTATTTAATTCCATGATCAAGATACTCAAAATGTATAAAAAGTTTTTTTATTAAAAACCTATCTAGGATTTCACCTGCAATCTATTTTCAGCTTTGTAAATATAATCTAGCTAAACCCTTTTTAAGCTGGCTAAGATCTTAAGCTTAAATCCTTAACCGATTAACTCTCTTAAGAATAAATAAATAAATTTGCTTAATATTATCCCAAAATTAGCATTTATTTAAATACTCCTTCCCAAAAATACATCTAAATATACTACTGTGGGCAAAAAGTATCGGGAATTTTAAATTTAAAAAATTTTGGGATTCCAATTGGAACAAATGTTTGTACTTTTAGGTTGGCACTACTATCATTAACATCTGTGCAAAATTATACGTTAAAATATTCATTAGTGTTTAAGCTACGATTAGTTTGGTACGACGCCAAATGTGCATTTGGCGATTTTGGTGCCAAAAAACGGTCAATTTCATCGAAAAAAGCCCCGCGTAGAAGTGAGTGAAACAATGTTTTCTGACTACCAGGACAAGATAAAACGCATTATTACGGGCGATGAGACTTGGATCTACGCTTACGACATGGAAATTACCGATCAATCGAGCGAATATCGGCTAAAGGTGAGCCGAGACCGAAAAAATCGCGTCAAATTTGCTCAAAAATCAAGGTCATGTTGACAGTTTATTTGGATTATCGTGTTGTAGTTCATTATAAATTCCTTCCGACCGACCAAACTGTCAACAAGGAATATTGTTTGAGAGATTTGCGTCGTTTGCGCGAAGCTATGCGTAAAAAGACGCCAGAACTATGGGCTGACAACTCATGGTTCTTGCAACACGATAATGCGCCCTCTCATACTGCCCCTGTTCTTCGTGACCATTTTGCCAAAAACTCGACCAAAATTTTCCCACAGCTACCTTTTTCGCCTGATTTATCTTCGTGTGACCTCTGGCTATTTTCTAAGCTCAAAAGACCACTCCGAGGACACCGTTTCGAGTCGATTGAGGAGATTCAACCAAAATCGCCAATTGCACTTTTGGCGTCGTACAAAACTAATCGTAGCTTAAACACTAATGAATATTTTAACGTATAATTTTGCACAGATGTTAGTGATAGTAGTGCCAACCTAAAAGTACAAACATTTGTTCCAATTGGAATCCCAAAATTTTTTAAATTTAAAATTCCCGATACTTTTTGCCCACAGTAGTATGTCAAGAGTCACAGTTATTTTCTGCTTATCAGCTATCAAAACTGTCATATCAATTCCTCTCCCTTTTTCCTCTTCCTCTGCTCAACTTTTTTCTCTTTGTGTCTCGACGTTCAGAAGGCTTCATTTTATGAGCTGTTAAAGCTCATGGAGATTCTGGCTTCATTATCTAATGCCTATTTTCAATTTTTTCCCAGATTAGCTCTTTAATCCTAGAATTTTTTCTTCTGCGTTTGCTGGCAATAAAAATATTTTAATGCACATTTTTTACGGTTGCCTTCCGGGCTAGCCATTAAAAGGGCTGTGGCACGTGAAAAATGTAGAAAGCACACCAAACAGAGAACACAGAAACAAAGAAAATAAAAATTAAATGAAATAAAATAATAATAACAAGAGGCAACGTGCCGAAACTCATTTCATTTTGGATGATTATGTTTCTGATGCCGTTGCTGATGCCAGAACTGAGTTTTGGCCGAGAGAATGCTGGGCAAAACATAACCTTAACATGGCCATAAACTAATTGAATATTTTAGGGCATTATCTAAGCCATTTATTGTTTGAGTTTCGCTTCGCTGCGTTTCATTTACACCTGTACATTTGTATGTGTGTTGGTTTCAGGGGGTTTGGCCAACAGAAAAGGGCCGAAAAAATCCAACTGACAAAATCAGCATTTGTCTTCTGATTTTATTTATTTATTCCACGGTTTCATTTTACAACTCGATGACTACACTCGGTTGCCACTCGGTATGTATTTTGTATAGGAGAATGCCCTGTAATCATAAAATTGGATAGAAGGGATACTTTGTACGTGTATATCTCCAATTATTTAGGAATCTTAATTTATATCGTATCTTATGCCCAAAATTTTGTCAGTATCCAATTATCTTTAGTCTCTTTGGATATCTCACATTTTTATTATTAGAATTATGTATATAATATGCCTTATAACTACATGGTATTTTCTAGTAAAGTTCTCCAAACTTACCCGTTTTTTGTGGATAATCTGTTTGCTTTCTGTTATTTTTCTGATTTTTTGTGTATAATTTTTTCCGGCTTCCATTTAGCCATCATCAGTTGGGAAAAGGATTTTCCTCACCTGCCAACGGAGTTTTAGAATTTGTGTTCTTGACTTTGAATTTGTTACCTTTCCTCGTTTTTCGATTATTTTCCATTGTCCTAAGTGCTTCGCTTCAGGTTCACTTCCTTTTCTTGGTTTATTTGATTGGATTTTGATATAGATGTTTCTCAAAAGTTTTGTTACTCGACATTTGGTTGTTGTTTTATGCAACTGCTTCCGATGTTGGCAGTATAAATAATCATAGTGTATATAGGGTTGTAAATTAAACCCTTCAGACCACTTAATGTCTAGATTAAAATTAATAGCTGAATTTAATTAAGCAGCCTTAACATGCTGCAGAACAAGCGCATCTCTTAAGGGATTAAGCAAACCTATGATGAGTGTTCTCCACACACACACACACATGCACAGAGTATGAGTGTGTGTGTGTGTGTAGTAAGGACATGCAACTTATACTAAGTAGAAGGAAGGACGACAGCCTGACCACAGCCAAGTGCAGTGGCGACAATAACAAATGAAAGCTGTCGGAGCACAACAATGACAGCACAGTGAAGTGAAGCACAGGGAAAATGTGAAGACAACACATAAGGGAAAGGATAAAGAGAGAGAGAGAGAGAGCTTTAGTTAGAGCAATGATGGAGACGTGCGCATATTGAGCATAAAACGCAAAGATTTAGCGTTACATGGTCCAAGATGACTTTGCTTAGAACAACATATGCGGCACATGGGGCGACAATTTATGGAGTATGAACTACAATACTTCGGACACAGACAGCACAAGACAGGACAATACAGTAGAGCAGCATCAGGACTCTAAAGAGAGACAGAGAAGTCAGCTCGTCAGTGAGGTTCATCTATCATGTCTGCGTAGCCTCTTGCAAAAGATCAACTCAAGTGATTGCCGGGCGAAAGGAAAAAATGAAAAAACGAGAAAAAATTGCAAACTCCATTGTGCCAAGTGGCTGTTTATGATGCCTGTGCCTCGGCCAACACCCGGAAGTTATCAGTTGGCCCCAACCAAGCTGAGGTTTTGGCCATTTTGTTGCACTGCACATCCAACATAATTTTCAACTCTCCACTCTTTCCCTTTTCCTTTGCGGGGTGGGAAAAGCTGCCCCAAGGCTTAGCCAACAAATGGTTTTCTTAAATTGTTTGCCTCTTGCCATTTTCCTATTTTTGTTTGCAGTTAGTGATTGTTGTAGCTGCAGTTCTTGCTATTGTTATTGTTATTGTTGCCGTGGCTTCCTTAAAATACACTTTTTTTATTGTAGTCTACAGTTTCCGCATTTGCAGTGAGGGCTACACAAAAATATCCTATGCCTTAGTCGAAAGGCTCCCAATGCTTTCAATCTCATCTCCTACGTTCTCTTGTCCTGTTGCTTCATCCGTTTCTCATTCTCGTTCGTTTTAACAACGTTAATAATCTTATTTTGTGCCTCAATGGACCGGCCTTTTGTCCGGCTTCCTCAGCAACAGCATCAGCAGCAACAACAACAAAAGCAAAATTCAAATATATGCTTGTCCTTTTTAAATGCAATTTTTGGGCTGTGATTTTGACTGGTATTGCCACTGCCACGCCCACAGCTGTCAGCCCAACAATAAATTCGCCCATTGTTTCACAAGCAAGTGCTTTAAATGATTTGCTGCTTCTAAATTTTCTGCACTTTGTCCTTGCAGAATATAAGTCTTGAATTTCAGTTGCACATTGGAAAATACAACAGGCTGTATAAAGTAGAATAATAAACACAAACTTGTTGTTGACTTGTCGGAGCTCTGCTTTAATATGTCTGCCAGGAATTTACACAATTTCGAAAAGACATTTCCAGAAAGAATTTTATTTATGCGAAGTTAAAAACAAAAATAGTCACATAATTGGTTCAAAGGGGGGCTAATGAACAAGCGTTGACAGGTGAATATTGGGTTGGAATAACTTAAAATATATTTATCAGTTTCCTTGGTAATCTCCATATAGACCGACACCAATATGTTCGGGCCAAAAGGCATAAAGAATATTCTCAATGCAAAATGTACTCGTAAATTAAAAATATTCCTTTTTTGCTGTCGGCATGTTCCCTTTAGCCTTTGGATATTCCCCTGTGTAGCTGCCGGTTTATTCAGTGTGGCAAGCACATTGGAATCCAATTAATGTAAATAAATACAAGAAAATCCCATATAAAATAGTCGAGTGCGTGTGTGTTTTCTTTCTTTCTTATTTAAAGTGAGTTGGGATGACGCCAGAGAAAAGAGAGAGAGGGAGAGAGAGGGAGAGGGGAACATGGGTGTGGCTTGTGTGTACCCCCAATGCAATTAACGTTGCTTTTGTGTGGCCTCCACTTTTGGGCAAGCTCTCGATGTACACACATACATATCCTGTTTCTCCCTCCTCCCTCCTCTCACCACATGTCTCTATCTCTCACTATTTGCGCTGTACTTAAGCCTGGGCAAAGCAAGTTAATCTGTTGCGATGTGCCCCAACTGTCCCCCTCTACCCCTCTCATTCCCTTTTGCTTGTACCAAAACACACACTAACACAATTTGCTTGGCCACTTTTTTCCGCGTGTCCTGCCATTCGCTTGTTGCAGGACCAACAGCAACAGCAACAGCCAAAGCAACAGCCGTTAAGCAGTTTCGCCTCGTTTTTCATTTGCCTCACAAGATTTGCTTTTCTATATGCATGACGCTTTTTCTTTTCTGTGCCTGCCACAAAACGGGGTATCTAAGCCAAATCAGACAAGTTGTCTGCAAGTCTTTGGTTAACTTCTTGAAACATGTCTTATTGATTGATTTATTTTCTTGTATTTAACTATCCTTTTTTTCCGTAACCATAATTTCATTAGCTTAACTATCATTTATATTTTACCTTTATCGTTTAATTATTTAATTGTACATCAACTACTTAATTTTATTATGTTACTAGTTACAAAACCGCTTTTATTTATTTATTCATTTATTGAGAGCTTCAATAAATTCAATCAAATCAACAAATGAATTGTGATTGAAATATGAAAATGAAAATGAATGAAAGTCAAATTCGCAACAATAACATTAGAATTTGCACAGTTTTTCATTCGTTTATTGATAACTGCCTTATAGCTAAATATTTATGTGTTCAATTTTAGTTCCAAGTGAAATCAATATTGTGATTTTATTCATTGTTTTTATTTATTAGCAATAAATGTGAAAAATTGTGATATGCCACTTTTGGTCGACGTATACTGGAGTCAGGATTATCTGTTTTTTTTTTATATTTTATTGTAAACAATTAAATGAACTCCTTTTTTATCTAAATAAAGCAATTATAATATGATGGTATTTTTATTAAAATATTGTGTTTATATTTATTTTATTATGCATTCCGAAAAATATAGACATTATGCAATACCTAAAAATACCAAATATAATAAAATATAAATCTGAGGGCTTAAGTTGTGCCAGAATTGAAAAGTTTTTAGAATATTAATTGCAAAAACTTTTCTAACGCCTGTGCTTTGCTATGGAATCGAAATTTTCGGAAACTGCGATGTTGCTTTGCAGCAAAAGCTCAATGTAACGCATAATAGCATTGCAAGATACGTTTTTAATGTTTGTAGAAGAGACCACATTTCAAATTTTGCCCGACAGTTAAATGACATGAGCTTTAAGACTTGGACTGACTACAGAAATCTTATTTTGTTACATAAAATTGCACACACAAAGGAACCACGCTATTTATATAACTACTTGCATTTTAGCACGTCTGCAAGAACAAATAATATAAACAATATTCGACACAAATTAGCGAGCTCAGAAAGACAATTCTTTGTACATACTATTCGCATGTGGAACCGTTTGCCTTTTCAACTAAAAACAATAGGTAGCGCAGCAACTTTCAGAGACAAGTTGAAACTTTTTTTGAGAGACACATAAAATATAAATATTTAAAAATTACCACATTAAATCATCAAAATAATGAAAATTGTAAACTAGAATTTAAAATAATCTTAATACTTAACTTTATAATTGTGAATTGTTTAATGTTATTAATAGTGACTAGTGCCTTAAATAATAAGCGTTCACTTGTAGCACTGGGATACAAAATAAATAAATTAAATTAAATTAAAAAAAAAATTAATTGCCCAAAAATTACAGGGCATCATTCAGTCGAGCTATTACAAAAATGCCAAACTGTTGTTTTTGTTATTCTTTAGCGCTCGCAAGTGAAATTGCTAACGGAATTAGCACACCAACAACATCCGCAACATCAGCAGGACGAATGATTCTGATACTGTTTCCCCGAGTTTCTCTCCAATTGCTTTTTTTTTTGTTGTTTGCTCGTTACAACACGAAGCTGAAGTCGATGCTGTTGCCGTTTCTCTAGTTGCAGACTGAGAAATATTTTGCCTTCTTTTTTTTGGGGTTTATTTGGTTTGTATTCGGCGGACGTTATCTTTTCGAGTTACATTTGGCTGGCGATATTCCACGTTTTAGCCAGCTTTTGTTGGCCTTTAAAGCCATCCATGCATATTTAAATGTTATGTGGCCATTGGTGTGTGGCTGACTCCCAATGTCTATGAGAAAGGCCATCGCAAATGTGCAGATAGCATAATTGATTAGATGTGAAGTGCTTATAAGCAGACGGTGTGTGTGGCTGCTTGCAGGGCACTGTGGGGCATTTTGAGGCACTGTAAGCTGTGGTGTTGTGTCTAACAGATTTCGCTGCAATTTGCTGAGCCGCAGGCAGCATTTGGGCATTTGTTTGCCACTTCACGTTGGCCTAGAGCTCTGGCCGGGCTAAATGTTCATTTGCCACAGTTACAAATGGAATTTTTTTCGTCGCTCTCGTCGCTGTTCGTCACTTTGCAGCGGCGTGACAGAAGCGACAAAACGAAGGACGTGGCAGGACATGGCAAATGGGTTGCAAACGGAGCCGGCAACCAGAAAGTGAAGGCAACTTCTCGTCAAGTGTGAGTTGGAGCTGGAGTTGTGAGTGAGCGACGGATCGTCCAAGTTCTGCGCTTGTTATGCACACGCTGATGAAAGGCGCCTTTATTTTTTTTTGTTCTTGTTAGCTATTCAGTTGTTGTTGTTGTTGGCAATCAAAATCATGTTTGGCCAACAGCTGGCATGCGCCATTCATTCATTGTAGTCGCCTCGACGGGCGACCGCCTGCAATCATTTTTATTAATTTTTCCCAAAAGGGAATTTATGTTCCCAAGCGAACGGAACGGTACAGGACACGACTCGACAGGAGTGAACACGACGGGACAGGAGTGGACAGGGCAAAACGACGGGTCATCGTCGTATATGTCTGGTCATTAGTTATATGAGCAGCTAAAAAAAAATAAAGACGACTCCAATGCCAATCCATGTGGACTGAGACTCTTCCTAATTGGATATTTTAATTGCAAAAGCTATAAACAAAGCGAACAACTACATATAGTATACTCAACACTAGTCAAAATTGCCAAATGATAACTGCCAGCAAAAAGACAGCAATACAAAAAAATAGAAACAGAAAGAACTTGAACACATTCACATTGAAATGGCAAAAGACGTTAACGATGTTGCAGAACCAAATTCCCGGCCATGTAATTTGTTTGCATAATAACAATTCAGCTGGTTCTATGGTTCTCTGCTTGTGGCTGTGGATGTGGATGTGGGTTTGGGTTTTGGGATCGGGTTGGGCTTGTTGTCCGCTGCGGCGGCTGCTGGTACCAAGGATATGAAATGATGTTGGCCTCATCTGTTTGCAGACAGAAAATCAGCTGCTCAAATTCACAGACAAGTAAAAGAAAATAAAAACAGCAATATAATCAAGTGAGGCAAAGTCGAATTACAATTGCACTAACATAATAAGATAATAAAAAGCTAAATTAACAACACAGAATTATTTCCAATAGCCTAAGCACATGGTATTAAGTTTTTTATTTTAAAATAAATGAAAATTATATAAATGGTCTGCTTAAAAATTATTGGATTGCTTGCATTTAGTTAAATGTCAACAATTTATTGACAAAAAATATTAGTTTAAGTGTTGAAAAGGAACATAGCCTGCAAGTTTTTATACATAAGGAAAAGCACCTTAAAGTTTGTATCACCTAATCAATTAGATAATTATTGGAAATAATCGGAGTGACTATATAATTCACTGTTGAAAAATTTGTGATTATAAGTTAATAACGATTACAATAAATCAGAAATAATCCAAAATTATTACAATTATTCAATAATAACCAGAAATAATTTAAAATAATCTTTTTGGGTATTCGGATTATTTTTGACATTTTTCTGATTATTTCTAATTATTTTTGAATAAATGTAATAATTCTAGATTATTTTACATTAGTTCGACTTTTAAACAAAAATAATCTAATTACTAATAATTAATAATGATAACTAATCATTATTTAACAGATATGCCTTAAACTATTACCCCAGTTGACATAAATCACCTTCCATATTTGTATATACTCTTTTATTCTCAGCTTTTTGACTGATCGATAAGCCAATAGACATTGAAGCAGCTTGAAAGGCGCCAGTTAGTCTATAATTCCTAAGGTATTTACATTTGATTTACAGTCAGTGCGTTACCAACACCCTAGAAAATTCATCATACTTTTATTGTCAGTTCCATTAAAACCAACAGTCACAAAGAGCGACGGACTCTCAAACCAAAAGTTTTGCGTGACGTTTGTAATGTTGAATTGTTCAAATGGCGACGCTGGCGCCGACGGCATCGCAAATGCACATTAAAAAGCAACAACAACAATAACAACAACATGAATGATAGCAACAAAAATATAAAAAATAAAAAAAATACTCTGTAGCATCTTCTTCTTATTCGTAGATGATGTTGTTCTCGAAGAGAACGTAAGAGAAAAAAAAACTCATATAGTCGTTAAAACCAAATGTGCTGATTTCATTGTTGGCTCGCTTGTTGTTCTTGTTGGGACATATTGTGGCGCGTTGTTGTCGTTGTTGTTGGTGTTTTATTTATTGTTGCCACTGTTGCTGCCTCCACTCTATTTCCCATGCCCAAAACAAAATATTCGCGTTATACATTTTGTATGAAAATTAATTTGAGATCTCGTTTTCGTTTCTCGCTTCTTGTATTTTGTTGAGCTTTTAGTCCTAATGGCCATAAGTAGGCATACTTTGTAGCACCAAATCTGTTTTGGCTGCCCATTCTCTTTGGTGGTGCTACTGAGTGGTGCTATTGACTGTGGCGTGTAGCAGGTGGCGCCATGAGGCAACAAATGAAATGTAAAGCGGCCAATAATGGGAGAAACACTTGGAACATTTCCGCAACCGTTTTATAAACTTACGTTCAACTGAGATACATACACTTTACAAATATTGGCGCTATCAAAGTAATCCAAGCAAAGGTAAGACTTAGAAAGAAGTATGTCAGATCCTTGACAAAACTACTTTAAAAAAAGGCTTAATCAAGGCTTTGCAAACAAATAACTTTAGGCAAAATAAAGGTCATTCAAAGTTAAATCCATTCCAATCCTCAACCGAATTACTCGGAATTTTTGGGATCCACGGGGCTAAAAATTAAATGCTTAAATAATTCTCTGACACATGTGTATATAAATAAGCACATTTATTATTCAAAAATTGTGGTATAATTTTATAAAATCAAAAAAATGTTATATATTACTAAAAAAATACTTTAACGTTATTAATAGTTCTTAACAGGTAGAATTCTCATAGTCTATTTCCATTGTTGGCTTCAAAAATAGGTCCTTAATCGATGTTAGTTCTAGTCAAATGAATATCCGATTGGATTCGCACTTGATTTCGATTCAATTCCGCAGTCTGTTTAAAGCTAAAGAATTTGCTTTAAATACTAACTTCATATTCACACAGTAATATCATAAATTTGTTTCCATTTATTAATTAAGACTGATAAACTTCTATTGCTTCAACCTAACTTTTTTCTTTTTTTTATCCGAGTGACTTCATTAAAAATATATGCGAATGGCAATTACGACCTCAATAGTCATAAATCTCGATGTTTAGCACAAAGAGCCAAGTGCGAGCGCAGTTTATCGCACGTAATTGTTGTCAATAAGTAAATATATGAACTGGCCAAAGTCTTGCTAACAGAGCAACAAAAACAAGTACAGCACAACTAGGATGGCAGAGGAATTACGCTTATCAGGCGAATCAAGCCCCAAAACGCTCGACAACAAAGCCAAATTACACACAACAATGCCAAGTGCCATTTAAGTGCCATAAAAATAAAGTAAATAGGTAAATCAAGGGCAGAATTCTCCGAGTGCCACTCTCCAAATTATCTGCAGCCTAAATAAAATATATATATTTAGAACAAAAAAAGAAGAAAGAAAAAAATAATATAAAAATTTCAGCGGATCATAAAAAAAAGCAGACACAGACATTCAGTTAGAGATAAAGAGTGAGAGGAAGTCACACCTGGAAGCTGGGCAAAGTTGTTCGGCAGCCCATCTTTCAAATTTAATGTCTAATTTAAATGTTGTAAATACCAACTGAGTTGGGGCTGTGTTGTGTGGGAGGCGGCTGCCTGGCTGTCTGTACGGTGGGCGTGGCCAACTTTGTTATGCAAATGACTTGCGCCAGCAACGCAAAATTCACACAGTTAACACCATGGCAAAGAGACTTTCGGCCAGCCAGGCGTTGGTCAAAGGCACAGTTTCCTCTCTCTCTTCTGCACTCCCTGCCACTTCAATCCCCTCAGTAACCCACCTTTTGCTATTCGCCTGCTGCTCCAGTTTCGAATTTGCAGCTCAGTTCTCACGACCGCCGCTGTAAATATCATTAACGTGATTTTAAAGCCGGCTCGTAAAACTGCCAGGACAACGGCTAAGAGCAGCAGGCTGAGGTCGAGTGGAGTGAGTGCGGAGTGCGGGGAATTTGCTTTTAATTTTGCAGCAGCAGCAGGAGTAGGAGTAACCCTTGGGGGCGTGGCAACCAGCATCAGCTTTCGGCTACTGCCTAAACGCCGCTCGGTTAATGCAGTTCACGCACCTGCAATACGAGGACCAGCCCCCTTCGAATTATGGCGCTAAAAGGACTATTCCCTTCTCGATCCCTGTCTCGCTAAAAAGTTGGAGCTTAGCGAACTTTTATTGCACTTTTTCATTATATTCTCGGGAAGTTTTTTTGTTGCTGCAACAGCTCTATGATTAAGTTAAAAATCAATTTCATGGGTGAAATAATTTATTGGCAAATATTTTTCCACAAATAAAATATGGAAATAAGAATAAATTGCAGGGCTTTATTATTGTTTCTTCGATTTTAATAGATAACAGATAACAGAAATAAATTTCACTCGTTGACCACAAAAAAATATATTGAAAACATGCGAAGCATTGAAAGTCATTTTATGTTCTTATACAACATTGAAATAAAATTTAATATCACAGAGATCAAATACGAAATCAAATTAAAAGTCGTCGACACATTAAATTTTAGACATGGAGTCTCTTATAAATTCAAGCTCTAAATTGGCGAAATTTGGCAGTTTAGTGTATCCAAATTTGCAATGTATGTTTAAAAGAAAGATAACGGAACTAGAAAGTATTATTTAAAAACTCAAGACACAGAAGAAAGACACAAAGTCAAAGGGAAATTTCGAGAGTACTCTTATACAAATTAATGTCTTTACATTTGCACAAATATACTTAGATTATGCATAGTAACCTAAACATAGGTGTTTTTAAATCCAGTTTCATACAAACAATGAATTCATTTAACTTCTAATTATTTATATTCTATTAAGTCAATTTGGCAATCAATTCGGCAATCAATTGACAAAACTCTCTCTCTTATAATTGTTATGTTTAAATGTTTATTATTGCAATATTTGCCACCCTTGACTTTGCATTTTTCAATTAATCGTAAATTGATTTTAATACCAGCTGTAATTGTCGCCCCGATTTGCAATTAGTCAACTATTTGCTACAAATATTTTCAACATTTAACAGTGATATAAATAAATGTCACCCACGCACTTTGACATGACAGTTCCCCTTTGACCCCCGGTAGGAAATTCGCTGAATAATTAACCGACAGCATAAAATTACATTACATTAAGTGCTGCTGCTGCTGCTGCTGTTGCTGCTGCTTCTGGCCCTGAACTGTTTCTGGCTATAACCGGAAGAGTTGCGGCCAATCTTTCACTAACTCCACGCAACGCACCGCAGGCAACCAACCAACCACCCAACCACCAAAATGAACAACACAGAGAAAGGCGGGTGGAGCACGTGACTCCGTCGCTTTGGTTGTCTCAATTGTGGCTCCAATGAATATTCTCATTAAAATTACGCGCAGCTGTTCAGTGTCCATGTTTGCTTCTAGCGACGGGCGGGAAGAGGGTGGTTGGTCGTTTTAAATTTACCAACAAAATGATTTTACGCCATTGTAATGGCCAAACATTTAACAGGCGGAAATGTTGCTGAAGTGTAAAACGTGTGCAAATATTTTGCAACTTGTTTGGGCGTGGCAGAGGACGTCATCAGGTCGGCAGCACAAACAACAACAATAACAACATGTAGCCCTGATGACAGCCAGGCTAAAGCTAAAGAGAAACAGGAACAACAACAGGGGCAGGGACAAGAGTCGCCACCCAGCGGCATATACTCGTAATACTTGTGGAAGCAACATTCAACTTTGGCTTGAAAGCATTTGCAACATTTAAATGAAAACTTTTCTCATATTTCATCTGCTTGTAATTAACTTAATTTACTTGTTGTTAGCCATGGCTCGCTTCTGGCTCTGACAAACTTTGCTTTCTCTCTCTCTCTCTCTTTCTAAACAACAAGCGAAAACTTCCTTAGGTAATACTCAGTTTTAGATACACAATTCCGCAATTAAAACATTTTAACGCATCAGCATAATAAATTAAGATGTTTTAAGCTGTGAATTGTTAAGCTTACGTTTATATGTAATTTTATTTTCTAGCTAAAAATTCAATTTAAAATCTTAGCCTCTATTTATCTAAGTTTCCTCAGAACATTGCTTCAGAACAGAAATATTTACTCAAACAATTCTTTGCTTACAGCTTGTATGGTATGTGTTTATAATTTCCGTAGTAAAGGACACATAAATGTGAAAAGAAAGTTTCATAAAATTTGAATTTGCAGCTTAGTTTTAGATAAGTAATAAGTAAATAGTTTTTTTTAGTTACATATTGCACTTAAGTTCTCCAACATCAGTAGCGTTCTTAGAAACTTATTTTTGGCACACTCATAATACTTAAATGTATAGCCAAATATTAAAATGATGAAAAAAGTTAAATTGTCTGTAATTTTAATATTTTGTAAGTAATGCTTAAAAACGTATCATATAATTCACATTCAATTAACACTTTCAAATCAAATTCATAATTTCCTAGAGTTTTGATTACTCAATCAACTTTAATCAGAGTCAAGTTTTCAGCATATTAAAAAACATATATTATATTTTTGAAATGAAGAACATTGATCAGCTTAACTTTTTTTATTGTGATTTCGCTGGTAAAAATCAATGCCTGCGATTTCACAGTGAAAATGTGTCTCTTTTTTTTTGTAATTACTTTAACTGCTGGCACATATGGCGATTTAAATTAATTTTGTAACCTTTATTTCGACTGGCAGATCGTTGGACTGGCTCAGTCGCTATCCAATTTCGGTAATGAGCTTTTCAGCTTAAACGCAATTGTATTCAATTTGTCAGCGATATTACGTGCAATCCGATAAAGCCAACGCAAAGTGACAACATTGCGAAAGAGTCACTGGCCGAGATCTGACCCACATGACACCCTCTTTTGGTCTCTGGCAATATCCTGACATACCCTGCCGCATCCTTGCACAACAAATAAACAACGCGAACAAAGAAACCCAATAACAAATTTTTAAACAAGTGTTAACGCTACCTGAGCCCCGTCATCGACAGCCGGCGAAAACGGCAAGAGAAAACGCACGACAAAAAAAAAACAACAAAAAATCACAATAATATAAAAATGTGAAAATGTGGAAATGGAATTGAACGAGCACGAAAAGTGCCGTCTGGCCAATGCAAGGGATAAGCCTTCTTTGGCACTCCACAACGCCAGCCTCCACAAAGCCTACGCCTCGGCATTGTGGTCAGCTCTGCGTGGGGTCGGTGTTAAGAGGAATGCCAAAAAGAATGCACACCACATTTACCGTTTCAGTTACAGTTGCAGTCCGAGTTGCAGTTGCAGTTGCAGTTGCATTTCCACTTCCATTCTGCAGCTTCAAAAGTATGCAAAGTGTTCAACTGTCGCTGACACCGTAAATTCTTAAACACAATGCACTATGGACACACCAGAAAACAATTACTTCACTATTTCGCCAATTGAGTCAAAGTAAAAATTATTTGTGTATTTTTAAATTTTCATTAAATTATCATTTCACATTTAAATTTTTTTTATAATGTTTATCAAATAAGTAAAATCGAAAACCATATTATAAAAGAGCATTTTTAACTAGAATTTATAACTTAAATTGACCATTTTCTTGTATTATTAAAAATTACATAAAAAAAATATTTTTTACTCAACCTAAACTTTAACTTTCTTAAACTTTATCAATAATTAAATCTACTCAATTAAGTGGGAGGAACGTCTTTATCTAATAATTATTAGATTATAATCTAAATGGGCTGCTTAAATAAATGTATTGTGAGTTTATAAAGACTTCAACTAACTGGTTTTGAAATAACATCAGAAATTTTATTTCAAATAAAATATACACTTTTTTGAAACTCAGTTAAAATTGCCTAAGCTTCTACAATTTTACTAAATTTTCATGCATAAACATAAATTTACATAAAACTATTTTAGCAAAAATCGTTACATCGAGTATGACGTCAATATTAATTAAGCACAATAAATAATATAATATAAATAACGCTAAGTGATAGCTTACAATTCCTAGCTTCAATCAAGGACAACTGAGCTGACAAAATAAACATGAATTTTAAGCGTTTAAGTAATTGGGAATGTGTATTTCAGCTACATTTACGCTCTACAGTCCATACACAGATCGTGTCTATCTGCATTTATGATAAAAATAAATGTGCTTGTAGTTCAATTCCTGGCTTTTTCCCCCAGCTTCACGTTGGGTTATGAGTTTGCTGTCTGCTGCCAGCGGAAGTTCTCTTTGCTTTCTTACCTCATCCCTCTTCACTCTTTCCACCTCGCTTCCTCTGATTTCATTTCGGTCTCTTTTTGGTTGATTTTGGCTCTTGTGCATCAATTCCAATTTGATTTTGTGGCGTTTCTCATGTGGCAACTGCCAGGCAAAAAGGAAGGTCTGCCCTTACTCTTCGCAGCTAATTAGTTATCATAAATATATGGGAACTGTCAGGTTATTGCCTTAAAATTCTCTGTAGCAGAAAGGTCGCATCGTTAGCGATTTCCGAGACACATTTGAAATGTCATCAGGGATCGTGCAATTAAATTAAGTGACAGCCCAAATGATAGCCGAAAAAAGCACAATACTATAACAATTTGATTTACTACACAAATGCTGCTGGCAAAGTCATTAAATTTAGACAAGACGAAAAAATAAGAGCAACAAAAATAATTGTGCAATACTGGTGTATGAAAAAAAACTAGAAAAGCAAAAATAAAATAAAGCAATACAAAAAACTCTGAAAACGATGGAAAAAATAAAAGAATTGAAGGCGAAAACGCGCGAAATTTATGAGCCATCTTTGCGCAGTAACACGCACGCACATAACGAGCTATAACCAACACTAGGACACACACACAAACACACACAGAAGAGTGTGACACATACATATATATGTTTGGTATTTCTAACAGTACTTTGTTTTAGTTTAGGGCACAATGGCACGCGGCCATCGTTGCCACACCATCGAGTCAATAAAACGCAGGCAACAACATAAAATGAACTCCACTCACAAAATGGCGCCGAGTAGATCCGGGCCATAGACCGGGCCTAGTACTATGTTTATGTGTTAGTTACCCATTAAAGTTTGACCAAGATGATTTCTTTGGCTCGGTCTGCACTTAGTTGCAGTCGAGACGTTATAACTGCTCCATCCCCGACACTAGCCGGAATCAATCATCAAGTTTAAACGCATTACACTGAGCGTTAAACGATAAGCAGCTTTGTTGCAAGCTCCCCCTGCTCGCGTAAATATCTGCAGATTGCAACGGAGTCTGTGGCAAGCTGCTGTTAGCTCTATCTAATGCCACATCATACACACACACACACAGCACACAACACACACAGTTTTGCGCCATCATCAACTTGAGCTATTTTATTGTGCTGCGACCTAAAAACTGAAGCAATAATACGCTTGCTTGCCCCATGTTGCAATGCCGCTGTGTGTCGTCCACGTCTCTCTATAAGTATATATACTATATCGTATTTTGTATTGTATTGTGCGAGTTATATACTTATATATTTTTTGCAGGATTTACGATGCAGCCGCAGTAGCATCAATGTTGTCTTTATTTGAAGTACGGATGAAAGCAACTGCGTTAGACAGAGACACATTTAGAGAGGGCTGTTGTAAGTGTTTGTGTGTGTGCGAGCAGCAGAGAAAATGAGAAGCTTACAATAAATCACATGTGCAAACGAAATGTTAGAAAATGCGAAGATATTGTGAAACGCCAGACCAAAAATATTAGTAGACCATTAAAGACATATCAAACTCAACTACGAATCGATTTCAAAAGTAGCTAAAATTTTATCGAGTCACTTTATATCAAGTATACGATAGAGCTGCATGAGAATTGAAGCAAAAATGCTTTTTAAAACTCTGGAAATCATTTCTAAATATTTTGAGTGTTTGAGAATGTTTTATGTATATCATATCAAATTTTAAAAATAGTTTAGTCTCGCCCTTAGAGCTCATTCGTATATTATTCAATTCAATATTATCCATGATGTCCATTTTTCGCGTATTCTAATTCAATTCTTTTTCAAAATTCTCCCAATATATATTTTATTTCAATAACTATTTTTCTTTCTGAAGTTATTTTCATGTATAAATATTGTAATTATATTTTACTTTAATAACTAAATAACCGGACACTCTTTCTATCTTTAATGTTTCAGCGACTTTATCAGCTCGCTAAAGTTTTAGACATTCACCGACATATACACACAATTAGTTGAAGCCCATTGAGTATAGGGTTTCCATTTGCTCAAACATAAAACTGAATTCTCTCTACGCTTAGGGGGTAACGCCACGCCCCCTGCTCTGCTCTGCCTCCCTCTGCTGGGTGTGGCCCACCGCATGGCCCACTTCCTGTCTGTGTGTGGTTACAAAACTATTTATTTAGTTGGTCATTTTGTTGTTATTTGTATTTGTAATAGACACGCGCACACAGACACACTCACACACACACATAAACACATAGTCCCGTTATAAGTTTGTGCTCTGTTCGTATCTCATGCCCAGCGCTCTCTGGTATTACTGGTATCTGTGCATGTCACCAGAGAGACGCACATCCGGTCAGATCTATAAATTTCCGATGTGTGTGTTGTGTGTGTTGTTTGAGAGTGTGTGTGTGTGTGCGTTGTCGGTGAAATTGTGCGCGCATTTATTTATTGTTGGCGCTAACTCGCCAGGCCAAAAGTGTGGCAAAAACAATGAAAAGGCAGCAACAAAAAAATATACTAAAAATGATATAAAAATTGTGGCACGCCGACCAAAGCAGGCAGACAGCCGTTATATCTGCCTCAGTGTAGCTGTTTGTGTCTATATCTCTGTGTGTGTGTGCGTGTAACGATTATTGAAAAAGAAGGACACATAACAACAGAACAAAATAAAAAAAAAAAACATAGCAAAACGCGAGGAAACAAAACCAATGCAGTGCAAAAAGCGGATATCAAAGTGCGATTTATTTTTATTAGTTTCGGATGTCAATGTGCGGGAAATTGAGAAATTAGAAAATATTATACACGCTTCTGGCTTGTTAACGCGCACCTAAATGCCAACACACACACACACACATCAATACATAAACACACATAGCAATTTATGTATGTACTTGTGTGCTTTGTTGCCTGTCGACAACATTTCCCCCATCATATATTTTATGATGTTATTTGACTTTATTGACTTTCTTCTATATATCGTTCCTTGTTCTAATCATTTTCATTCCCATTGATCTACGTTTTCAATTGTTTTCTGATTTTTTTGTTAATAATTGCAAATTTATTAAAAAGTGAATGCATTTTTCGGTGCAGTTTTAATTAAAATACAATACAAAAATCCGTTCGACTGTTAATTAGAATTTACACTAATAACATTCAAACATGTTTATAAAATATGTATTGAATGTTTTGATTTGTGTCAAATATTATTCTTTTGTTAAAGCAATAAAATTGCAATCACAATTATAATTCAATTGCTTAGGGTAATAAAATGTGATTAGTTTAAAATATATTGTTTAAATTACCGCGTTTAAATTTGAAACAATAAATGTCAAACTATAATTGATTAATTAAAAATTGTGGAATCAAAATTGCACTTAATTTGTTTTATAAAAAATACATAAAAACCAAAAAAAATAGCTCATGAAATAACACTAAGCTTATATAGCTTCATTTTACTAAATAAGATTAAATTTATCATTTTTTTAAACATTATTTATTCTTAAAAAAACAAATCTCAAAATAGTATACATTTATTTTACAAGCTTTACTAAACAATTCTCCAATTATCACATTGAAACAAAATCTAATCAACAGATTGCATAATTTGAAAGTCAAACACAATTAATTAACAACTGCAGAAATGTGCAGATAAAATGAGAGTGAGAGAGATATAAAATCAATATAGTTTATGGACACACTGCAATTAGCACTAAAACAAAAATCAGTGCGACAACAGCATAAACAACAATCATAAAATGGCCACCGTCTCTTGACCATTGCGAATAGGGCTCAAACTGTTTCCGGAATCTGGGCAAGAGAGGGCAATAAAATTAGACATAATTACAAGAGAACTGCCTACATAGCACATACGCAGCCACCCACAGACACACACATGCACACATACGCACAAGAAATAATACAATCATTAGAAGCAAACACAAACACATATGCGAAATAACATAATTTGCTGGGCAGTACACAAAATACGAGAATTCCCGGTTAACTGTTGGAGATGGCGCGCAAAACAATTGTGAAACGTTGGCAAAAACTAACAACAAACACAAATATACTCGTAAATACACACACACACACACACACACACACACACACAGCATAGATATATGAATTTACTACCAAAACATGTGCGGGGAAAGCCCTTTTATTAGCAAAAGTCTGTTGTTGTTGCTGCTGCTCGTACGTGCTCCGAATTAGTTTTTTGCGATTTGAATAAAATTGTTTTGAATAAATTTGAATGCCACATGCACGCTCACAATTCCCCACACACACATACACATACACTTACAATTGGCAATTGGCTCGGCATAGTTTGCCCTAATAAATAGGCAATCCTTTCTGTGCATCTCTGTGCTATTTGTCTGCTGCAGCATTCGTTGTTGCTCAACTCGTTGCTCGGTGTTTTGTAATTAGCCGAAACTTATCAGTTAAAAAGCTAACCAAAATACAAAAAAAAGAGCACATTTCATGCGGTTGCCAAATTGGCCAAGCCCTGCAGCCAATTTGTGTTGCATTTGAAGCGAATGTTGTGTGTGCACGATGGAACACACTATAGATGGTCCAATAAACAAGCAGCAAATGCAACATGCAACATGCACAGTGGTTGCATCACATGCTAACAATATTAAAAGAGATTTACAATTGAATTTAAAGCTAAGATTTGATAATCAAGCTAGAGCATCAAAGTTCTGAATAATCAAAGTAAAATAAAGTAATTTTATAATAAGCTGCTGCTTTGCTTAATTCAATTAAACTCTGGCCCAACTGAGAGAATATCTAATAAGGTACTCAATTTACTTACACTATGTCAGCTTCGCAACAAATGTAGCTAATATTTTGCTTAAAATTAAAAGCTGAGATTCAAAGTAAGCCAATAAAGTCGAGCACTCTCCTTTAATTTAATGGCCTCATTTAAAACTAAATTAAAATCGCTATTGATTTTCATACACAAATTATTGATGCTATCATAATATTGTAATTTAAGTTTGATTTGCTGTTCAATGTTAGAAATTTGCCATGTTATTATTGGAATTTCACTGTTTGACAACTTTGCATTCAAAAAACTCAGCTTGAAATGAATTCTATTAGGCATGAATAGGCACAAAATAAACGCAGCCACGGACAGTCACATACCTACATGCTGTGAAAATAACCACAGCACAATTGATATGTACATTTGTATGCACATATGGAAAACATGCAGAAAGTCAAACAAAATTCCAGTCATGGCATCTGAGAGTGAAAGAGACGGGGATTGCCACTGACCAGAGAAGGCTCGATGAGAATGCGACCGACCATCCAAAATGTTGCACATATCGCGAGTCGTTTTTTGTCCCCCTTCATGTTGTAATTGAAGCAATAGAAACAAGCATCGGTTCCCTGGGAAATGCTATCAATATTGGCTTGCGAACGCTTTTTAAAGCGCCTACACTGATGCAAATATCTACAAATGTGGATGAGAGTGTATGAGAGTGGGTGTGATGTTCGTTTGTTTATCAATTTTGCTGGGACTGCCATCTAAGCGAGCACCGCAGCCCAGAAAACAATGTCAGCCTGGGTCTCATTTGGCCAACAATTGGAAATCTATGGCTCGAATTCGAGTTCGTTATGGAAATCTGCTCTTAACTCGCCTCTTGCCAATTAGCGCAAATGTAAATGTAATTTCGTAATTTAGTTATTTCTTTTTTCATAATTTTTTTTTTCTTTTGGTGCGATGGCAGGGCAAATTTAATTAAAATGTGCGAGAAAAACACTTGGAAAAGTGTTGCAAGAGAGCGTGAAGGGGGAAGGGGGGAGGGAAACTTTTCCCCCTTTTGCTTTCTTGGCACTTTCAATAACAAAAATAATTTTGGGATACACAAATAAAATTCAGTGTCGTACGCAAAATACATAAATAAAGAGGCGTTTAAAAGCTTTTATATTAAATATTCATGAGAGACGCATAATTAAATTATGCAAAGGCTGCGGCCGCGTGCCAAAACTTATAATATTTTCATTTACCAAACTGGCAAATGTTCAATAATAGTTTCAGGCAACTGAAACTGAGAGTAACAGAGCGAGAAAGCTATAGACGGAAAAAGAGAGAGAGAGAGAGCGAGTAGGTGCGAAATTAAGTTTTTATTTATTTTATGGGGCTGAGAATTTTGTTACGAGTTTGTTTAGGCCGAGCCAGAAAAAAGGCTGAATTAAAGCAAACGAAAAATTCAATTAAAACTTTCGACGCCTTATCTAAACTAAGCATCTTTCATCTCAGCTCAGCCTAGTTTAACAATTACGTCTAAAAGGTGCCTAAACTTTCGGCCCAGCTAACTGAAACTTATGACGTCTCTTGGCTTTAAGGCAATGCGCCAAAAAGTATGCTCTGCAGAGCATCATAAGTCATAGAACTCGGGAATTGGAACAGAGACGCGACTTCAAAATTTATGGAAAAACTTTACGCTGAAAAATGCACCGAAAAACAATTGATATACGCGTATCTAAAGACTTCCTAGGTGGGGGAGAGAGGGAGTGCGAAGTAGGTCGAGCGTTTAACTTAATTAATTTTGATTGAAAGGACAGGACAGGAGATGCCAGGACTTTAAGCCATATTTATCAGCTGGCTGGCACTTTTCACTAACCGCGGGAGGGCAAACTATAAACGCAACAAAAATGAAGGAAATAAGTGGAAAAAAACGGAAAATATTTGCAAATAAAACGGCTGCAATGTGACGGAAGTAAGCTGCCCTGGGACCAGGCAATACCAGTAGCCAGTTGCCAGTTGCCAGCTGCAAACTGGGCAAATGCATTAAACTAAGCGCTGCGTTAAGATGCCATGACTTGAACGTGGAGATTCAAGAGGACATTCCGTTCTCCGTCTCCTCTTGCTCCCTTTTATACATTTGTATGCAATTCGCGTTTTGTCGTCTGCCCAGTTTATTCTTTTCGAGCCAAGCCAAGCCAAGCAGGTCCATCGTCTAAGCCATCGTCTGACATCATTTTTTGCACTATGAATATATAATTCCATAATCTCATTAGATGCTAAACTAAAGACAACAGCAAAGTAGCTGCAAATTGTCCAATGAAAGGTGTCTCTACATTCAGTGCATATTAAATAGCATAAAGTATATTCCCTCTAAATAAGTACTGCCTGCAGCGAATAGTGCAATTTTAAAAGTAAACGCTAAAATTGGTGTTTATCTTTTACTTTGTAGATAAACTAAATATTTATAATTCGATAGTTTTCCTGAAATTGCCTTAGGCTTTAGCTGTGTTTCAGCTGATTTCAAATTTTGCACTTTGAAGTTCAACTATATTTAAAATGCCCCCCAGCATATGAAGTTGGTATTGAAGTTTAATTAAAGTTAACGTTACTTACTTTCTTTCAAGTCAACAGCAAGATAAAAGGCAAGTGTAAACCGAATTATATTGAAATCCCAACAATAACCTTTAACTACACCGTTTCACCTTTTCTGGCTACAAATTAGGCTAATCCTCAAGTCGTTTTGGAACAATTTTAAAACAACAACAGCCATAATGCTGACCCCAAATTGCTTATCTTTTTGTTGTCTATCGAAACTGGAGTCCTGCGGATACGAAAAATACCATCAGCACTTTAAGGGAAATGGGGTCACTAAATGCAAAAACAATTTGGCAATGTGCTACACTCTTAAGTGACGAAATCAGCAGAGGGCCCAATGCAAAACACAAAACTGAACCAGAGCCGGAGTTTCAGCCTGAACGGGTTACCATGAGAACAGGCTGTCATCACAGAAGCAATGAGTCTGTCCAGTCTAACCCGTCTGTCCGATTCCAGAATGGGGCGTTATCTAATGAGTGGTGCAGCAGGATGCTGACTGGATGTTGTTAGGGGGTCATCGAGATGAGAGATCCATTCAACTGTCACTTACGTGTGCTATGCTAACAGTTGTGCCTCCAACTTCAACTCCAACTCTTCAGCTCTAAGTCACTGCTCCGTCTCTGGCTGCTGCTGATAGACGACAACGAACAAACGACCAAACGACGAGATGAACTTCAAATCGAGCGTGAATTTTTGGGTTAACAGTCATTGGACATGGTCGCCTTCTCGGCCCTTGAAACAAAGCAAGCGAAAATCATGTCAGATAAATCCAAAAGCTGAGCCCGCTTTCAGTTTTCAGTTTGCCGGGGCGTATACTTGATATTTTGCCAAACATTGTGTCATTCAACTTCAACTGCAGCTTGCACTATATTTCAAAAACGAAAATTTATTCTATATATTAAAGCTTGACTGATGCTTCCAATTAGACATTGTTAAAGCCAAGGCAAACATGTGCACAGCACATTTGTCAGTTGAGAGCTAAGAATACTGAGTAAACCAATTATTTTGCCATTGTTTTCGTTGTTGTTGTTGTTGTTATAGCTGTTGTGAGTTGTTTGCATTTACACAATAATCGTAACAATAATTGCATTTAAAGCAAAGCCAAAAATATGTTGCGACAGCAGCAAAACAACAATAAAATATGCAAGAAATCTGGCCCCAAATTGTATGCTACACAAATTTGCAGCTGTTAGCCAGACTCCCTTGACTGTCATCCCCCTCCCCTTGCCCCTTTACTCTCTACCCATTTATGTCTCTCTCTGTCTTTTGTTATTTTTAATTATATTTTATGGTAATGTGTATGTGAGAGTGTGTGTGTGCTGACAAGGCACATGAAATGTTTTCCCAAAAATGTTTTAGAATTCAGTATTGTACAACGTCAACAGTTGACATGGACGTTCGTTCCATTGAGCAGGTGTTACTTTGTCCTCACTCACACACACACATACATATGCAAATTGCCTGCCCACTTTCTGACATATTTTTCAGTTCCAAAAGCTCTCACACCATCAAATCATCGCATTTTTCCCACTGTACAATAAAATCAAAACATATATTGCAACATGGCAAAAACATCAACGCAAACTTTTTTAATAAATTTCATTTGTGTTTGACCGCTGTGTATATATATATACATATGTGTGTGTATATAAATCTGAGAATGTGTGAGTGTATTTAATTCACTTTTCGTTCCATATGTGTTTGCAAGCAATAACAAAAAATCAAAATATAAAAAGTAAAACAAAAATAATATGAAAAAATTAAAGCAACAACAATTATTATTAGCTAAAATGCAACATGAAAAAAATCAGCTTCCGGGAATTTGAGTTTGTTGGATTTCTGTATTTCCGCATTTCCTGTTGCCCTTTCATGTAATTTTCATGCTTACCTTTTGCAGTGGTCGAAATATTTTCTATAGAATATACATGCGTAAGTGTGTGTGTGTGAGAGAGAAATAGTGAGTAAGGACGAAGAAGAGGGCCAAAACTTGGTAAATATATTTACGCACATGTACATGTATCCCGAAAACTTTTATGCATGTGTAAACAATTTTTAGGAATATATTTTTTTATGCTGCGCTTTCGATTTGCATACTTTATTCAAAGTTTCGTTGCATAAATTGAAAGCGCTTAAGCTGCGAAACATATGCATAGAATGTTTGCGAATGAATGGGTATTGAAAGTACCACAATGAACACAAATGATCATCAAAATGAACAGCAAGTCTGATATCAATCAGCAATGCATCAAATCATAATTCTATATGTTGTTGACTAAAATTTCACTGAAAAATGTTATCGGCTTTTACTGAAAGGCATACATTTTAGACAAGATGTTTACATACATGTTTATCTCTCTTTCTTACATTTACCATTTCCTCTCTAATTTCCTGGCTTTTTTTACTTAAGTAGTATTTGTTCGTGTTTCTTTAGCGTCTTAAATAGCTTAGAAAATAATATTGTCTGGTATTTAATTACCATGCAGTGAGTTGCAACTTTGAAAGTTGCTAAGTACTGAATTTTCAGCATCATTAAAAGCCAAATCATATCGTGAACAAGAAGTTGCTCAACAAAAAGTTGTGGCTGACATTGAAGCTTTTCAAATTCAATGGTTGACAGAGTGGGGCATATAAGTGAACGAATTTCCCTGACACTCTACATAACTCCCCCTCCCTCTCTCACTTTCTCATTTTCTCTTTCTCAAGCTCTCTCTCTCTCTCTCTTTGTATGTGTGAGCGGCGTTGCGTTTAAGTGGCGTTTGTTAAGTACAACACGCTTGACATCATTATCTCGAATGTCAACAAAATGGGCGTTGCTGCTGCGTTGTTGTTGTTGTTGTTGTTGTTGTTGTTGTTGTTGTTGTTGTTGTTGTTGCTACTGTATGTTGCTGCCGTCTACTGTTGCTGTATGTTTATTATGCTGTTGCCTGTGCAAGTTTGCCCTCTGATTGACAACTTTCGCAACTTTTCGCCTCTGTTGTCAATTGTCGCTTAAATCCAATTTTACACATACGCCACAAGAGTCGTAAACGGCATTTTAAACATCAGCAGCCTCAACATTATTGGCAACGTCATCGTTATCTGACAGTTTGAGGGCTCCCAAAATGTATCAGCCAGTTAACGGCTACGACTTGTGGTAATAGTGTGAAGTGCCAAGAAGGGAGAGGGCGGAGAATAGAAGATAGAAGAAGTCGGTAAAGTGGCAAGAACTTTCTTTGACATGGCACGCACACAGCGAACGGAACCCAGAAACTTGAGCAATTTTCTATCATATTTAGCTATCTGTGAAAATTCTTAATAAATTTTCTAGCGACACTTTCGTAAGAAATTCTAAAGAAAAGTCATGTCAAAGTTTTGTTGTTTCATAAAATGAGAAATTTCAATTGTTAGAAGAGTCTGAGATGTGTAAAACAGTGGCAGAGCGTTTGCATCGTTCTAATGATTAAATTAAAATTTAACTTTTTCAATAAAAGTTGATAAAAATTTATGACAATTGAAAACAGTTTTATAAAGAGTATTTTATTTTTAGCAATCTGTTACAAGGGCCATAATTTAATTTCAAATACATCAATATTTAATATCGTCTTGAGTCGGAATGAATATTTCAAAACAGGCTTAAAAAATGTCACACCTTTAAGCATTTTAAGAAAAAGTTGAAACAGAATCAGTGTTATCTCGGGAATAAGGTGCGAGGATAAAAAAGTCGATGCTGACAATTGGCAGCATATGGCCAATGTACACGCTCCATTTATCGACACGGGGTTGTCAAATGAATCTGGGGCAGGAACTGAAATGAAGACGTAAGATGAACAGTGGGATGAGACATCCCACTCAATTCAATTAAAATGGAGCACTTAATTTTATGCCAAGTTCAGCGCAACCAAAAAGTGCCAACAGGCTGGCAAATCAAAGGAAGCGGAAGGAAGAAAGCGCTGTGACAGCCAACAGCTGCTCGAGAATATCCTGTGCGTATCTGTGTGATTGTATGTGAGTGTGTGTGTGTTAGTATTGGTGTGTATGCCATGCATGCGATATGAGTCAATAATATTGTAACAGCTGTCTGTTTGGTTAGGTTTCCCTCCTTGTCTGTCTGTCTCTCTGTCTGCCTATCTGAGAGTGTATTTCTGTCTGTGTGTGTGTGTGTGTGTGTGCTGCCAATTGTAAATGGAAATTTTAAATGTGCCAAACTCAGTGCAAAGGTGAAAGAGCACAAAATACCTGTCAGGCTGCTCAGCCAACGGCGAATCGAATTGAATGCGAAATGGCGTCTGATAATCAAAAGCAGCATTCACTATTTAACAGTTGATTTGCCATAAGCTCAACTCCGGAACGAAACTAGCTCAAGGCAAATACGAGTATGCCAAAGTCCATATGTGTATACTCACATAAGATGAATGTAAATGCGTATGTGAATGTTTGCATCGTTACGTACTTGTATTCAAATTCACAAATGTACTTTTGACATTTATTGAAAGCTTCTTTTGGTATACGGAAAAGCTGTTTCCATTGATGCGCAATCAATGTGGAATATTATGGCTTAAACTAAATTTAATTTTCCATTTAGTCAAATAAATAGAATCTTTAAAAGCAATAAAGTTATTCCTAAATGGCAATATGCATTAAAAAATTAGAACAGATTAAGGAAGATATTCAATAATTTTTTCAGAGCAGAGTAAAGAGTATTATAAATATACTCTTTTCAACTTTTATTAAAATTATATTTTTTTAGATAATGAATATTAATTAATAAGTTATACAGAATTCAACGAAAATCTGAGTAATAAAATATACAATTTAAATGCTCTCCCGTACTAAATCAACATCAAACTTTATTTAATTCTCAGAAATTAACTTAAAAGAGAAAGAGTAAATATAATTCTTTTAAATACAGTGCATTTCCAACATTGTAATTAGTCTAAAGAATACGAAAGTAGTTTAGTGAATTAAAAGTGACCGAATTTAATTGAAAGCAACTCATTGACAGCTCATTACAAAAGGTGCTTAAAAATTGAAAGCATTACAGATGCGTTTACTTCAGCTTCCACCCAGTTTTTACCCAATTTCTAACTCATTTTCTGAGCATTTCTTTTTCTTTTCTTTTTAGTCTTGGCCAGACTTTGTTTTAAGCCCGCAAAACTGTTTGGTTTGCCTCAACTGTCTCTCAGCCAACTCGTTCAGCTCGTTTTGACCAGGTCGACAGCGAGAAATGAGAGTGGAAATTATATGAAGAATTTGTGCTCGTAGTTTGGCAAAGCAATTACGAGGAGCTGAAGGAACTGCTTAAGATGGCTCTGTGACCGTGGTTCTGTTTTGGCAGACAGTTTTGGGACCACACGACAATTTGTGTTGTGTGTGCGTGTGCACAATTTAGGAGACAGGGGGGGAAATGGACCGAGGAAGAACTAACGCTAATAGCTGGCATTGCTTTTAATTGGCTCTCATTAAAATTAAAAGCAGCAGCAAATTGAATATGAGACCAGCTCAACTCGACTTCACTTCTGTTAACCCCACGGAGAGACAGAGAGAGAGAGAAAAAGAGACAAATATAGTCTTTGGCCAGCTGCTTTTGCAGCTATTTGCTGATTTTTCGGTTAGTTCGTTGATTCTTATTTCAGCCAAAAACGTTTTCCAGTTGCTTTTTAATTGCTCTGCTGTGCTGCTCAGCAAACTTTTGTCGCTAATTTGTTTGGCTATTTGCAGGCACTCCATAAGCGTGTAAGTGTGTGTGTGTGTGTGTGTATGTGTTAACTCGCAGCTGTTTAGTGGCAAGAGATGAAATTGAATGCCTCTCCGAACGCATCAAAGTTGAGAGTTGCGCCCAAGCAAAAGTTGCGAGTTCAAGTTTAATGACTTTTTGGTGGACTTTTCAACGCCACGAATGTGACATGTGGCATGTGGCAAGTTGCAACTGATTGCAAAGCAGTGAAAGTTATACAGCTGAAGTTTATAGTGAAAGCATACAGAATGTTGCAACTGGAATGTAGGTCAGGAATGCGTTTGTATATGCAAATTTGACAAAAACGGAACAGGAAAACGAGTTTACTGAGAATTTTGAATATATAACCAGGTTGAATAACTGCTATAAAAAACCAAAAATAAAGTATTAGTTGTGATAGAGGAAAAATATTAAACACGTGAAAAAATTTATTAAAAAAAACCCACTTGAAAAATTCTTGATATAAATGTTGAAACTTAATTTATTTATAATCTGAAGACTCTTAAAAGTTTTATATATTAATTTAAAAATATCCAAGATTCCTTTTCAGGTTGGTTCAATTTGGTTCCGAGTGCCAAAAACATGCTCCCCCAGACGTCTAGAGCCGTGGGGGATTTCAGCACAAATTAAACAAACAGAGGCAGGAAAATAAATTGAAAATTACGCATACGCAATGTGGCAATAAGGCAAACTGGAAATAAAATAAAGAGAAATCTTAAAGCTAAAGAAGCTTGTTTGTGTTGTTTTTCAATTTGAGGTAAGAGTCGAGCAACAGGAGCCATAATCTAATGTGAAAGTCAATTCCTGCAAACAAAAGTGTATTGTCAATGCCAATCAAAATGTCAAAGTGCGAATTACACAGTGTTAGACCGAGAGTCAGTGCTAGAGAAAGAGGAAACGAGAAAGAGACAGAGACAGAGTTGTAGAGGTAGAGATTTAAGAAAGTCAACGAAAAGAACTGCAAGTAAAATGAAATATCTAACCAAGCAGCAAATGCGGCAAATAGGATGAAAGCCAATCGAATTTAGCAGTTGGTCCAGGGATATAGGTATTAACAAATATGTAAGCCTTAAAGGAAGAGAGAGAGGGAGACAGGTGAACAGAATTGGATAGAAAGGAGGATTGAGAGAGAACGTATGTTCTGCTTGCCTGGAATTTACAGTTAACGAAGCGTGAAGTTGGAGTCGCAAGAGTCAAATGCATGGCGCGAGAGAAAGAGAGGCAAAAAGAGTGAGCGAGAGAGAGAGTGAGAGAGGTAGACAAACAGTCAGAGAGTCAAATAGTCTGACTACAAAGCCGGGACGAGCGATAAAGGAATTCAATCGAAGTCCTTGTCTAGTTGACAGCATTGAGCGTAGCAAATATTTATAAAAAATAGGAAAAAAAAAGAATTGCTGGGAAAATCGAGTCGGCAACAAGGCCCTTTCCGTCCCATCCCGTTCCGTTCCGTTCCGGCCCAGAGGACCAAGCCAAAGTGCAAATATTGTCAGGACAACGTTTGCTATTTGATTTTGCAGCCATGAGATTATCATCAGAAAGCCATTAGAATTTTTATTGAATTCCGCACGCACACCACACAACAGTCACTCCTTCAATATTGACACACGCACCACACACACAACAAACACAACACTCACAACAACAACAACATCAGCAGCAATAACAACAGAAGAAGAGGCAACAAGATTATTTAAGCCACATTGAATTATGTGCCTTTAGGCTGGATAAATCGAAATCCATACAACACTTTCACGCGCATTTTCGTTAATCATCTGGGATTAGTTCTAATCAAGTTCCGTTTTGTGTGCTGTTATTGGATTTGAATTGAGTTCGTGTGGAATTTCAATTAAGGCAAACCTTAACCCAACCTCAAATCTAATCAGACATTGTCTGGCTGTGTCTGCGCCAAGTTAATCTTTTATAATTAAACTGATTTAGCAGCACATTGGAGAGCTGCTGCATTGACTTGTTAGCATAATTACGCATTAATATCATACATTCTCATTCTCATTCTCAGTCGGATGCAACTAATTCAAATCTATGGCCGCAATGAACTGGACATTCATTGGACATTCTATGTATTTACAACAGTACCTAATTGAAATTTAGTTATGCTCTAAGGCAGGCTGTTGCGCATGCTGCTGCCCCCAAAAAGGTCAAGAGTTCATTGAGCTGCTCGATTTAAGTAACCTTATTTGTGGTATAGCATATAATCTAAATATGTACACAGTCTGGCGTCTCCAGTATGTCTAATGATCATTGAAATTGCAGCACACAGAGAGCGAAATATTGGAATATACATTCAAATTAATTTCACATTTGCCCACAGACCACATTAATAAATGTCGAAGTTCTGTTATACATCTCTGTTTCATTTCAAGGAAAGAAAGACTGAGTGTAAGAGGGAGAGAGGATGTGTAAGTTAAAACTGTGGCTAAATTATGAGTCAAGTTTGTGTTCAAGACAAAACTGCTGTTCTGCCTAAAATTAATCGTAAAGTCAATGACAAAGTCAACCACAAGCATTGATTATTATTATAAATATTTATTACTATTACTATGAATTGAATACATTAATTGTAAGAAAGTCAAGAGTGATAAATTGGTAAACTTTCATAAATTTTATTAAATTATTGTATTGTTTTTGCAAAAACGATTGAACTTCAAGCTCAGAAATATTTCTTTTGTCACAGGTAATTTATTTAGTATTTGTACTTATTTTTCCCTGTATCTTCTATTCATATTTTTTGTTTAATTGCCTTTCAAGCTATCATTTAACACCCGTTTAATTAATTGCTATTAAAATTTAAGCCGAAGAATTGAATTGGAAATTTATGCTCGGTGAAAATTTGTCAAAAACCATAATTGTTTCTGACGCTGAAATAAATTTCCAAAATCAATTGTTATTGAAATTTGCAGTGAAATATTATTTAATGTTTGCTATTCGGTTCATGTCACTAAAGACCAAGCACATAAAATACAAATAGTGTTATTTAGAGATGGAAATTTCAATTAAATACATTAAGAATTTAGAGAAGAGCTTTTCAAATTTAAATTAAGGCAATCAAACAAACCGACAAATGCAGCCAAATTAAGCACAAGTTCAATGACTCTCTGACTTGAGTGAAAGCCAAGCAAGAAAGCAGTCGAAATGCAATAACTTGGCCAATTGGCAAATTCGTTTCAAGAGCTGTGCAGAATTGGCAACAAAATGTGCTCAAAGAGCATTGCCATTGGCATTGCTTAAAACTTGGCACAACAATAACATTTGCCTATAACATACAACAACAAAAAAAGAAAGCAAATAAAATATGAGAAAAAAATTGCTAGCAAAATAAATACATAAAATTTAATCCACTTCAGGGAAAATTTGACTGAGGAACAATCTCAATCTCTGATGGCAGAGTCCGGGGAAAGTGGGCGAAAGTAAATGCTTGAGCGAACTGCTTTCACTTGAGCCTTGCCAGCAAATTTTATTTCGGCGCTGGGCGAAGAAAATTTATTACCATATCGATATGCGTAATAACTTGGCAATAAAAATAAATCTCAGCACAAATGCTATAAATACAAAAAACATCAGCACAAATGCGTTATAAATAATATTGCGATTGCCGTATTACAAATTCATTTCGGAAGCGCCAAACTCCAAATAATTTTGCAGACAAACAAATAAACAGACAGACAGACAGACAATTGGACAGACTGAACAAAACGTTCACATCAAAAGCTTACAAATGCAGATTGGAAATCATCGGGGACCAAAGCTCAGAGAAGGAGATGGACGTAAATTTACCCGCTAATATGAATATTGTCGTGAAAACGGAATTGAACAAATGTTTAGCACCATCTCCCCAACCACGCCCCCTTTCACGCCCATTTTCATGCGCTCCTCGTTTTATGCCCATGAAGTGAAGCATGCGAGATTTCATAAAAAGCGCAAAGAAAGTAAGTAAATGTATTTCTTGTTGATTGGCTCTCGCTTCCTTGCCCGGATATTGATAACGGCATTGCTAAAGAGAGAAGGCATAGACGGGGGGGAGACGGACGGAAACTTAGCGGGGTCATCCAACGAAAACTTCAATTTCATTTGATGCAGAAAAATTGCTGGCAATTCGTAAGTGCTTCATGGTAAATGAAATATACAAGCGCTTCGCTGCGCATTGTTCAAGTATTGCCCTCAAGTTGAATGTTCACTACTCTCGATTCGCAGCACTCAAACACCCAAATACTCGATACTCAAAGACTCGATATTCAAACGGAGGAAAGTAGGTTTTTGCCCAACATTGTGGCTGTTATCTATGCTCGTCTCTCTGTCTCTCGTTTGGCTCTGGCAATTTGTAAAGTGATTTCATAAATAATTTCATTAATTTTTGCGCATTATGCTAAGCAAATGCGATGACCTTTGACATTGTTAATAGCGTTTCATCCATTTCTGTGTCTCTAGCTGTTCGCAAACAATTAGTTTATAGCTGAACTGACGAAAATTCAATAAGTTGAGCTAAGCTTAAAAGCAGCTGCCATTAAAGATTGTCAAAGATTGTCACTTTAAAAAGGAATTACAAAGAGTTTCTTCTTTAAATATTTATGTATATATTATTATGATTTTGACTTGTAGTAAATATCAGTAAAAATTAATGGCTTATGGATCTATTAGTCAGATAAGTCTGCTTGCTTTTAATAAGTTCTCCAAGAGCTGAAGTTCCTCTAGCTTTTCCAGTTGATTTCCTTATCGCACTGCACTTTCTTATCTGGAGCATGCACATTTTGCAGTCACACACACACTCACACTCACTCGGATTCACACCCGCTTAAGTCCTTGTACAGCCACGTCAGTCATGGGCGTGTTTTACTCGTCCTGTCATGAGGCTTATCAAAATTTACAGCTGTCCTCAGTCGCCTGTCTGTCCTCAGCTGTCTGTTGTCTGTTGGCATCTTCCATATTTTGTTTATTTGTTTGCATCTGCCTCAGCTATAATAAGTATTTCCTCATGAAATTAATTTCTCAAGAGCTCAAGTGCACATGTGACGAGCACACACACAACACACACACACACACAGCATATTCCCTTTTCTAAACACTAGCTACAAACATAATACGTACTCTCTTCTATATATACTATATATAAACATACACACATATTTATACTTATATATATATTTTGTAAATATGCTCATATGCATTATGTTGACGTCCTTGTTGTGAAATCTGTGCAATCTGTGCCAGTGACATGTGTTTGTTGTTGTTGTGGTTGTTGTTGTCTGTGAGATTAGTTAAGTTTGTTGTTGTTGTGACCATTTTGTATTATAATAACTCACAAGATAATTCAAGTGTAGCTCAGGCTGTTGATGTGAAAATTGCCATTAAAATATTTACTTCACATGCGTTGAGTTGATGGAACTCGACTCACAGCAAAAACACGAATTTGTTATGCAAATTGGAAAAGACAAATTAAAAAGACTTTTAAATGGCTTTGGAAGTAGCATTTTTGCAGATAACATCACATTAATAATAGTTAGTCAATTTAACAAACCAAGGTACGATAATTTTGTCATAGTTTTGTCGCTAAATTGAACTAAAATTTTAAAGAATTGAAGACAAAAAGTAAATTCAATAGATTTACGATAGTTTCGCCAAAATTCCTCTAAGGTTTCATTGTATTTAGAAGCTTAAAAAAATAAATAACAATATTTATCCATGATCTGTTAATATAAATTCTCTTTAATATCTAAGTATTTCTTTCGATCTACAGCTGAAAGTATAAACTTCATTTAGAATTTAGTATATTATTGTAAGCCAACTTTGTTAAAGCTGTGTTAAATATCTAAATGATCTGCATCCAACGTTACTTTATCTCCATAAATTTAACTGAAAACTCTTGTAAGGTAATCAAGAAGCTTGAACTATCTGGTCGCATTTATAACAATTCCACGAAAATGCAATTAAATGTGGCTCACAGACACATTAAAGCGGCGCACTAAAACAAGCTCATTTGTCAAAGAGCCTCGAGTCCTACTCTCTCTCTCTTACTTTCTCTCTCTGTCTCTCTCTCTCTGTCTTACCCTCGATAAATTCACTTAATTTAGCTTACTCGGCTCATTCTGTGGTTGTATTATGAAGTTGAATAATTTTTGATATGCCCACAAGGTGTTTATTAGCAACACGGGAATAATGTGCGTATAAGTAATATTATACAGCAGGTTTTTTGTTGTTTCTCTTTTGTTGGCTGCTGCCTTGGGACATTACTCATACGTCGTGTGCACCACCGCAAATACTCTGAGCCTCTTAAGAGGCCACTAAAAGCCAAAAGTCATAAAAGCAACAAAAATGTATGAGAAATAAGTGAAAATGCCACCGAGTGCCGTGGCAGACAAATGAAATAAACTACAGGAAAAAGCGCAAAAGGTGCACCCCCAACAGTTGAGTACGGGGGCGAGTGTGGGGGCGGGGGCACTGAAGGCATTTGGAATGGGGCTGGCTAAGTAAAGCAACAATTATGGCTAAGAGGCTGCCAGGCAGCCACCGACACGGCGACGACGACGACGTCAATGCAGACAGCAGTCGTCAGACGACAGTCGTCAGTCGTCCGTGGGCTTTAATAACACTTAGCCAGGCCGAAACGAGGACGCGACGACGCGTCGGCAACAACATCATCATCTCCTTTAACAGCCAAGTGACGAATTGAAGCTAATATATACAAACAAACGCATATACACATACACAAACATACAGCTGTATAAGTACACTTCAACATATATTAATGGTACACCGCCCCCCGTTTTTGGGCCCCTTTTGGGTTTTGCAGTGGGACGCCCTTCTGTGAGTGAGTTCACATTTTTTATGCCTTGACATTTGTTTGTTTATTCTTATTGTTTTCATTCGCATTTTGAGCTTTGTGGACCATAAAACAACCCACGTAAGAACAACAACAACTTCATCACAATACAACAATATTACAACAAACACTTGATAATAAAAATTGTTGTCCGAAAATCAGATTGGTGTTCGGTTAAAGCTAATAAGAACAAAATTCGGAATATGAGATTATCCTTAATAGAAGAAGGATAATGTATTTTAAAATTAAGTACTCTTGCACATTTATTGAATTAAAATAAATATGATTTAGGTCCGTTGGTTGAGAATGCAAAATAAATATTGATAAAAATTAATATTAATAAATTAAATTAATAAAATAATAAATATTTCAAAAATTAAAATAAATATTTCAAAAATTAAAATAAATTAATTTTATCAAATTGGAGTAAAGAAAATGTTTAAGTTGTACTTATACCCATATCATTAAGATACTTATACTCATTTCAAAAGTATTTATGTTAACAAAATTTATCAATTCAAATCAATAATTATATGATAGTTATTAATATAAAAAATTGTTTAATATCAATTTCAGCAGTATTACAAACTTACGCTATTTAAATTGCTATTGATCACAACTGTTCATACTAAATCTTTAAAAAATAGCTCATATATTCCATAATGACTCAGAATAGTAAAATCTATAACACATTTTATTTTTATTTGTTAGACACATACTATATCTGATTACCATAGCCTTTGCCAACTCACATAACATATAATGCTCAGATAGACAGCCCAAGGCAATGACCGTCAGTAGAAGGAAGTTCTCTTCCTACGTTGCCAGGACAACACCCTGTAACAAGTTGCTAATGCTGCTTGCTAAATTTATTGTGCGTCTGTCAGTTTGTCGGTCACTTGCTTTCCATCTCTCTGTCTCTCTCCCGCTCTCCCTCTCTACCTCTCGCTCTGTCTTTATCTCTGCTTCTTTTATGCTATTTGTTGTTTCTATTCTAGCTGCAGCGCCTTGGGGAAATTAGTTTTGTGCGGCTGCCTGCCTTGCCTTCTTTCCTATTAGAGATTTTACTACTTCCTATTTCCGAAATACACACACACACACACATAAACAGTGTTCCGGCTCTTTCTATTCTATGGGCATGTAACTCTGTGTGTGCTTTTTTACGTTTACTTTTATTTTATGGAAATTTCACACCATTTATTAGCCGCAAGTGCGAACTGGCCAAGTTATACTTTATGTCGACTTTTTTTAGCCTTATTTTTTCCATTTTGATGTGGTTGTTCTTTGGCGTAGATACTTGTCTGGGTAGATGTTTAGTTTTAATTTTCGCCTCAACTATTTGCTGCGTAAATTTGCATATGCCCCGAACTAAATAGGAACTCAACAGGAAAATAAGCGAGAAAAGTGTTGAAACGAGTTAGATAACAAGCTTTTGCACTTTTAAAATTAATCCGAATTAAAGTTGAATTTTAATAACATTTTAATTGTTATTATATGTTTTTATAAAAAATAGTTCACTATGGAAAAAGTTGAGTTTTTATAGATAGTTTCAAGCGGTTGCTGGGTCACGCTTTCAAGCTGTGGCAAAAACTCTGTTTCAACAATTGTGCTTTAAAAAATATCTACAGCACTCGCCACACTTTGGCCAACAACTGTCGCAGCAACGGCAACAGCAACAACAACAGCAACAGCAACGGCAACGGCAACAGCAAACAGAATAAAACTGAAGAATTATTTGAAAACACGTAGCAAACATCAAACAAATTGTGGCGGAATCCTTTTAGCCAAGCTCTTTTCACGCGACAACGGGGAATGTCGCAATGGCAAACAGGAGCTTCTATGGCTGCTTCCGGTTGGCTCTGCGTTATGGCAGCACTTCCGTTCCATCTTCTGCCACACAGCCAGCTGTTGTTGTAGCTTTTGTTGTTGCTGCTATTGCTGTTGCTTTTGCCTGCACTCCAAAATTAATTCAAGCAGCAAAAATGGCGCGTTGATAACTTTTCACAAGGCAACAAGCAAGAGACAACAAGACTGTGTGCACTGTCGGCGACATCACCCGCTGCCTAAATGCTGGCACAGATGTTGCTTTTTCCTCCCTTTTTTATTTCTCTCTGCTTTTATTATGATTTACCCAATTCAGCTCTGCAGACCGCATGCAGCCTTAAAGCAACCTTTAAATTTGTTGCCGGATGTGGGCTTAAAGTCTCCCGCTGGCCGAGCACACAACAGGAACTGAAAACCCCGAAAGCCGACTAACGTATGTCATTTGAAGTCACCTAAATCATTTAGGCAACAACAGATCAAGTTCAATGTCCCACGCACACAGGCCCACACAAAGAGACAACAGTATCAATCTCAATGCTCCTTAGGCCTTGTGCATTATGTATTTTAATGACCACATGTTTAACTACTTAAGTTCAATTGACGTAAATCTCAAAACCTTATTGTATTTTATTTTACTTCTAAAAGCAGTACACATAACAATTAATAGTATTGAACATAAAATAAGAAGATGTTATTAGATCTAAAATTGTAGGATTAAAAAAAGCTTGCATCCAAATCTTAATTAACTTTGCCACTTGGATCAATTTTTTTTAATAATATTTGCATTGATCTGTAATGTTTTACTATAATAATATCAAACTGTTTGAAAAATTCAGATTCAATCATATCTTTTTGATTTTTTGCCACTTTAACTGAAAGTCAAAATAGTTTTTCGGTTAAGAGTAGGCATAATTAATTCATTCAAAATATGTTAACTCTTCTGACATATATTTTTTACTTATTCTGTCTGCAATTGCACCAAAAAGTATGCAACACAATTTTTGTTGGCAAAATTGATGACAAGCAGCATTGCAATGCATTGGAAAACACATTCAATTGGAATATGTGGATGTCTGTTGCGTTCTTTTTGTTCCGATCGAAACGAGATGATAGAACTAACCACGTAGAACCGTTAGGGCGCACCACAAAATGGGCCAAATGAAAACTTTTGCCTGGTCAATGGAAATTCGTATCGAGTATAGTATATTGCTCGGTGTTTGTGTGGGCGGGTAGTGGGCTAAGTGGGCGGTAGGTTTGGCAAAACTCTTTGAGTGCTTGCCAATAATTCAAGGCGCATGGCACAAAAAAAATGTTTTATCTGCCTTGGGACGCTGCACTATGGGGCGAAATCCGAAAAATCGAATATTTATTAATAACTTTTAAAATAAGCTAGGTTTTTGAATGCGACTTTTTTATTAATATTATGTACACCCTCAGAAATATTTTTGGAAAAGTGGGTGTCGCCGCACTTCGGCGTTTTTTTATATATTTTTTTTATATTTTATTATGTTTTTTATTAATTTAAGTTAGTTGTTGAATTTTTATGAAGTCTAGTGTTAGTTAGGTTTAGGGCGAAGCGAGAGCGCAATAAAGCTTTCGTCATTCGCTCTGAGAGCGAATTCGCCTCGCTTCGCCACCGTAGGGTAAAGCTAGGCTTAAGTAAAATGAAGTTAGTTGTCGAAATACAATTATAATATACGCACGAACTCGCACTCCCTCGAAATCATTTTAAAAGCCACCAAATTTCGTTAAAGTTTATTAAATTAATAATAAACAACATCATATAAACTCATATGATTTTTCATGGCGCCCCCGGGTGGACAATTTTAAAGTGATTTTTTTATATTTTTTCGAGTGACAACAATTTAAGTTCGAAGTGCTTATTTTATTTGAACAGTGCAAACAAATAATATATAATAAATACTCTTCGCTTTGTGTGGCCCGCGACGCGAAAGAATTTATAATTTAAATTAATAATTTTAAATTAATCGCGCCGGTCGTGCAAATACTCGTTGCTGCAACTTTGGACATCGCCCTTTTGTATTTCTTGGAGTTCGTTCTGGCTTTGGAGCTGAAAATGCCAAGGAAAGTTGCGTCGGCAATCAAAAGTCCGGAACAGCAGGTACTGTGCTAAAAATTGAAAGCCAAACAACCACAAATTGCATTGGTTGTGCTAATAAAGCCAACGCTTTCAATTCTTGGCACATATGTAAAGTAGTTGAGCATTTTATATTTATATATTATATATTGCATGCACTAAGTAACCGCTTTGGAGATGTTTGTTGTCATTTTGTCAATAATTATTATTGTGCGATTAGTGCTCTGAGCTTCTGTTAAATTATAAGCATTATTAATTGCTTATTAATTTCACTTCGCTCAGTCGTTCGTTCCCCCCTCTCTTGCCTACACTTGCAGTCACTGGAAGTTGACCAGTTGACTGACACCAGCGCACATACATACATACACTCACACGTACATAGCAGCGAAGCTGCAGTCCGCTATTTTCGTTTTCGTTTTTCGCTTTGCTTAGCGACAGCTGTGCAGTTGTTTGTGTGCATTTTAGTTGGCGCGCTTTGGGCAAGCATCACTCGCTCCCCTACATTGTTGGTCAGGCATATTCATTTTCAAAAGTCGTTTGTCAATTGATAGCGTTCGTTTAGTTTTTGCTTCTTTTAACGTTTAACGTATAAACGAGTGCTATAATAATTAAATTCAATCATATTTTAATATATTAAATATTATCGAATTTAAATATTACCATGACAAACCCTAAGGAAAATCTTGAGGATTCGAAGAGTAAACGCAATCTATGCGTCAAGAGTTTACTCCGTTTGTTTGACCAAATTACCAAGGGTAAACTAAACCTTGGAAGCTACAGAATTGGAATGTAGATTAGAAATGTTAGATTCTCACATAGAGACAGCGTTAAAATATCAGACTCGAGTAGAATCATTTGACCCAGACGATGAATATCGTGGCGAGCTGGAAGAGCTTTGCATCACGACAAAGGCTCGTTTAAAGTCTCTCATTAAGGGACTTACTCCTGCTACACAAGCAGTTGTTCCGGTTGCGGCTCCACGCACACGTCTTCCTCATCTGGCACTTCCCAAGTTTAGTGGAAAATACTCAGAGTTTAAGAATTTTATTAGTCTGTTCGAAACCCTCGTCCATAATGATACGACAATTCCAGCTATTGAGAAATTTAATCATCTCATATCGTGTCTGTCCGGTGAAGCTCTAGGAACTGTAAGAGCATTCCATGTAGACGAGGAAAATTATCTGAAGGCATTGGACAGGCTAAAGACAGTGTATGACAATGAGTGTCTAATATTTAATGATAATATTAACGCTCTCTTTAGCCTTCCAAAAATAGCGCAGCCTTCTGCTGCTGCTTTAAGATCGAGAATAGACACTGTCTCAGCCATATATGGCTCACTTCTCTCGATAGGTGACGATAAAAAGATTTCAAACGCAATCATCGTTCACCTCGTTATGAACAGCGTTGACCCAATGACCAAAGATAAATGGGAAGACCAACGCGATTATGCAACTATTCCAATGTGGAGTGATTGCGAAGCAGTCTTGAATCGGAGATATCAGCATCTTATTGCTGGAACATCGTACAAAAATTCATCCGATAGCTCTAAGTCAGAGCCAAAGACTGCTTCTAAAAACAATAATCGCAGTTTGTTCTCGTGTTCTGTGGCCAGTGCTAGAAACGACCAGGTGTCCCCTAAATGTTTATATTGTAGTTCCGAAGACCATTCAATATTGAATTGCTCCGCATATGCCGCACAATCAGTGCAACAGCGGTTTGAGTTTGCTAAGGCAGCTCCATTATGCATTAATTGTCTTCGGAAAGGACACACTGTTGCCAGATGCAAAGCGAACAAATGCAGAGTATGCAGTCGTTCGCATAACACCCTTTTGCATAGATATTCTGCCAGTTCTAGCACTAGAGCGTTACCATCACCCCTTGACTCCGCCCAGGATCAACCTTCGACATCACATGCTATGCATGCGAATGTGTCTGATAGTGTGATCCTAGCTACAGCAGTCGTTAAAGTTAAAACGAAAAGTGGCGATTTCGTTTTGGCCAGGGCTCTGCTTGATTCTGGGTCGCAAATTAATTGCGTAACAGACGAGCTAGCTCAGCGATTGCAGCTGCGTCGAGAAGAGGCTAGTATCAGCTTGCTTGGAATTGCTCAATGCAACACACAAGTTAAGAGCAAGATACATACTGTGGTGAAGTCGCGAGTCAATTGCAGTGAGTTCTCTTTAGATCTATGGATCTTAAAGACCATTTCTGGATACCAGCCTGACCACACGGTCAATGTCAGTGGTTGGAAAATCCCTGAGAACCTGCAGTTGGCTGATCCATGTTTCCACAAGCCACAGAAGATCGACATGCTCATCGGAGCTGAGACGTTCTTTGAACTGCTCTCTGTCGGTCAAATAAAACAAGGTCCGAATTGTCCGATTCTGCAAAAAACTCTGGTCGGTTGGATAGTCTCAGGGCGCTATACGCCTGCAGGTCCTAAGACGGCTCAGATAGTAAATCTGAGTTGTCAAGAAGATTGTTATACCTCGATAGACACCACATTGCAGAAATTCTGGTCATTGGAAGAGTTGCCTTCAGTAAAAAAGGTGCGTACAGTTGAGCACCAGTTATGTGAGACCCACTTTCTAGATAATTTGAAAATATTGCCGTCAGGTCGATTTGAAGTACGACTACCATTTAAGTCGGATCCAAATCAGCTTGGTAACTCTTTCGAAGTTGCCAAGCGTCGTTTTTTGTCGCTTGAGAGACGCTTAGGTCGTGATCCCGAACTTAAGCGTATGTATTTGGAATTCATGGAAGAATATCTTTCACTTGGTCATATGTCTGAAATAGGCGACCAGATTCCAAGTACTCCTCACTATTTCATTCCGCATCAATGTGTTCTAAGACCACAAAGCACATCGACGAAGTTACGCGTTGTTTTTGACGCATCTTGTCGTACTTCGTCTCAAGTTGCGTTGAATGACCTTTTGATGGTTGGACCGACCATTCAAGAAGAGCTATATTCGACTCTGCTTCGATTTAGATTGCATAAGTATGCACTGACAGCTGACATCAAAAAGATGTACCGGCAAGTCATGGTGCATGAAGCAGATCGAGATTTCCAGCTAGTAGTGTGGAGAAAGAACCCATCTGACTCTTTGAGGTCCTTCAGGTTAAACACCGTAACGTATGGCACTGCGCCAGCTCCATTTTTGGCTATACGGTGTTTGACAAAGCTTAGTGACATGGTGGAATCGTCACACCCAAAAGCTGCTGACGTTATCAGGCACGATTTTTATGTCGATGATTTATTAACTGGTGCTGCTTGCGTAGAGAACCTTCAGATTATCAAGTCTGAGGTTTCGCAAATTTTGCAAGGCGCAGGTTTCGAGCTAACCAAATGGTTTTCGAATTCGCCTGAGTTCTCCGCAACAAATGCAGCTAAGCCGATAACGATCTCAGAGTCTGACACAACCAAAACATTAGGCGTGTTGTGGTTGCCAACTGAAGACGTCTTTCAATTTAAGATTGACGATTCATTTATGGGTCTTAGAGCGACTAAACGGAACATTCTCTCGGTTTCATCGCGGTTATTTGATCCGCTTGGCCTGTTAAGCCCTCTGATTATCAAGGCAAAGATCCTGCTCCAAGAGCTCTGGCTTCAAAAGCTAGACTGGGATGAATCTATCCCCCTGAGCTTGGACAACTCGTGGCAGCAGCTGAAATCAACTTTGATTCAGTTGCAAAGAATCAGAATACCACGATATGTTTTTACAGAGCCAACAATACCGATCGAGATTCATGGCTTCGCTGACGCCTCAATGCGAGCGTTTGGCGCATGCGTGTATATACGCAGTCATACTGCAGAAGGTTGTCATGTTTCCTTGCTGACATCTAAGTCCAAAGTAGCCCCCCTCAAGACTAAGACTCTTCCTAGACTTGAGTTGTGCGCGGCTCACCTTCTCGCAGATCTCTGTCACCGAGTCAGAAAATCTTATAAGATTACCAATTGAACGGACGGTTCTTTGGTCTGATTCTGAAGTTACACTTCATTGGATTAAGACACATCCTTCGTCCTTGGCAACATTTGTGTCGAATCGTGTGGCTGAAATCCAAGAGTGGACAGAGAACGCTGAATGGCGCCATGTACCTACAAAGCAAAACCCAGCAGATATCGTTTCGAGAGGCTGCGATGTTGACGAATTAATCACGTCGATTTGGTTTGATGGTCCTTCCTTTCTAAAGGAACCAAGAGATTCCTGGCCGGTTAACCAGCATCTGGTGACGGACGAGATGCGCACCTTGGAGGTACGCAAAACAGCTGTTGGACTGACAGCTATGGTAGACCGCCCGGATCTTTTGGAAACCATCGATAATTATTCATCGCATGCCAGGCTGCTTAGAGTTTTCGCTTATGTGTTCCGTTTCATTAAGAAATGTAAAAACAAAAATGAAGTTTTCGAGAAGATACCTACGGCACAAGAAAGAAAAGAAGCTTTTGAGAAAATAGTTGAAGTCATCCAACAAGTTGAATTTAAAGATGACATAGATAGGGTTCGAAAGGGCACGCGTGTAGGTCATAGCCTACAGCGTCTCAATCCGTTTATACATGAGTATAACGGATCTTGGTGCTCCTTTAAGATATTGCGAGTGGGGGGACGACTTGCAAATGCTCCTCTTTCATATGATGCTAAGTTTCCGATGCTCCTTCCTAAAAGCTCGCAATTTGCTAGAAGCTATATAAGATACCTGCATTTAACGAATTGTCATGCTGGCCCAAGAGCGCTCGTGAGTCTTCTTCGTGAGCGAATTTGGTTAGTCAACGCTCAAGAGGTCTGTCGTCAGACAGTGAGATCCTGCATCCCTTGCTTTAAATGCAAGCCTCGTCTGCTAACCCAAATAATGGGCAATTTGCCAGCAGACCGACTCCGAGCACTCCGCCCATTTTCGATTTGCGGCGTTGATTTTTGTGGCCCAATTAGCACGACTTTTCGAATGCGTGGAAAGCCTACGTATAAATCGTACATAGCACTTTTTGTTTGCTTCGCCTCCAAAGCGGTTCACTTAGAACTAGTATCCGATTTATCGACTAACACATTTCTTATGGCTTTTCAAAGGTTCGTCGGCCGTCGAGGAGTCCCACAGACCGTCCATTGCGACAACGCGACGAATTTCGTCGGAGCAAGTCGCCAGTTTCGGGAGTTGCGGGCCCGAATCGAGGAGGAGGCGGACGCAATTCAAGAATTCGCATCAAGAAGCGGATGCGAATTTGCGTTCATACCGCCCAGGGCTCCGCACTTCGGGGGTCTGTGGGAGGCAGGTGTGAAGTCTGCAAAGCACCTACTCCTACGGACGGTAGGCAGCCTGCTGTTGACGGCAGAAGAGATGCAGACGACGCTCGTCGCAGTGGAGGCCGTGCTCAACTCACGGCCAATAGGAGCACTAAGCGACGACCCCAGCGACGGCGAGGCACTGACACCGGGCCACGCACTAGTGGGAGGCCCATTGACCGCGATGCCAGCAGGAGGGGCCCCGGACCAGCAGGGCCTGACCTGCTTAAGTCGATGGCGAGCTGTCTCGTCGCTCAGGCGACAGTTCTGGCGGCGATGGTCCAAGGAGTACATTCTGGGACTCCAAGCCAGGAGCAAGTGGCACCATCGCACGCCAGACGTCGTCGTTGGAGAGCTGGTGGTCGTCGCCGAGGACAATCTGCCGCCTCAGAAGTGGCTGATCGGCAGAGTCACGGCGGTGCATCAGGGAGAGGACGGCGCCGTTCGCGTCGTTGACTTGAGGACGGCAACTGGAGGAGCGTTTAGGAGGCCCATCCACAAGTTGGCGCGGCTTCCTGTTGGATGAAGCACTGGGCTTCATGGGGGCCGATGTCGCCGCACTTCGGCGTTTTTTATATATTTTTTTTATATTTTATTATGTTTTTTATTAATTTAAGTTAGTTGTTGAATTTTTATGAAGTCTAGTGTTAGTTAGGTTTAGGGCGAAGCGAGAGCGCAATAAAGCTTTCGTCATTCGCTCTGAGAGCGAATTCGCCTCGCTTCGCCACCGTAGGGTAAAGCTAGGCTTAAGTAAAATGAAGTTAGTTGTCGAAATACAATTATAATGTACGCACGAACTCGCACTCCCTCGAAATCATTTTAAAAGCCACCAAATTTCGTTAAAGTTTATTAAATTAATAATAAACAACATCATATAAACTCATATGATTTTTCAGTGGGCGTGTCGCCACCCCCGCCCTTAATTTTTTTTTTTTTTTTTGTATGTATAAAAGCTACTAAGCTCATAATTTTTATTTCAAATAACAAGCTTTGACCTTGTTTATTATTAGCAATAAAGAGAAAAAGTAATTTTTTGACAAAGGAAGTTGTGTGCTCTTATAAATGGTTGTGAGCAAAAAATTAAAAAAAAAAAAAATTGGGGCGGAGATTTTGACATGCCCACTTTTTCAAAAAATTTCTATGGGTACACATAGCACTGGAAAAAAAACCGCATCAAAATATCCGAAGTAGTTTTCGAGTTAATAATAAAAACCTCAAAAACTGGTCAAATATCTCATACGACAAGCCAGCAAATCAACACTGAAAAATGGTGAGGTTACGTCCTAAAATATTCATTTGCGCAGATTGTGGGAAATTGTGGAAAATGAGACATATTGCCTTTAAATAACAATGAATGGATCTACGACATACAGTTGGACGTACATTAAGCCTCGTTAAGCAACTTTGTTAAAAGCTTCCTCAAAGTTGAAATTTCTTTCCAAGAAATTTCCTTTCAAAGCATTATCTAATTTTACAAAATATTAATAGAACACGCACAAATACAGAAAACTAGTACAATCAACACATAGTACAAACCCGTATTATTGGTTTCCATTTTAAATTTTGTAAAATAAATGATTAGTCTTTAAGAAATCCAATTAATAAATAGGCTGCAAAAATATTGCAATCTCAAAGCACGTGCTTTTTGACAGCAACATCGGACTTTAACAGCTTCTAGGTTTAACATTGGTCTGTTATATAACATTGTTGGTACCGAACTTTACAGTTTAAAGTTTTCTTTACATGTTAACATAAAAAATATAGCATTATTAATACTTTGATAAAATGACTAAATATTCGATTTTTCGGATTTCGCCCCATAGTGCGCTGTTTACATAAAAACTGACTGCTGACTGGAAGCAAAAAAAAAATACAGGAATTAGAGGAACACAAATGAAAAGTGTGGAAGGGATTAGGAGAAGAAGAATAAAGAAAATGGAAAAGCACATAAGAGCTAAATGGCAGAAATTTGAGATTAGCTTATGATGCGAGTGATTCAACGTCAGAACATGCCACATATGACAAGGAGCTTAACTGCAGACCTTATCCACTTTCCTACCCTCGATTCCCCGGCTGCTCCCTCACTTTGCTACTTAATTAAGGACATTGCTCCCTTGCCCAAAGAATGCAAATGAAGTGCGCAGCAAACAGCGTAAAAACAAAAAGTAAAAACAGCAAAAAAAAATCATTTTCTATTAGCAAGCAAACAATTTTAAGGCCGCAGCATAATAAAATTGCCTTCGCGCAGATAGAAAGAAAGAAAGAAAGAGAAAGAGAGAGCATAGAGGAGAAAGAGACGGATGACCCACTCACTTATCAGGTCTGATAAAAAGCAATAACGGAAAAAATACTTTTGCCACCCAAAAAACAGTAGCAAGGAGTAAGTAAAACCAAGGCGACTGGGCGCAGCAAAGTGAATTTTGCACACACCCAAAGCACACTCATACACACACACACACCCACACGTACCGAACGTTTAGTATGGAAATTAAATTTGCATAAATAAACGTCGACATGGGGAAAGCGACAACGACATCAGCTCGAAGCATTCAGCTCACAGCTTCTCTTGGCAGCAAGGACACTGCCAGGATAACAGACAACGTGCCGGGCAAGGACGGGGATGGGGGGGAAATAGTGCCAGAAGAGTTGTCTAAGCCCCACACTAACCACAAATGCCAAGGCAGAGCTGTGGCAAAGAAATCTCAAAAATGTATACGATTTGGGCACATACAAAATTAAATTTGCACCAACAAGACAGTCAAAAAAAAACCCAAAAATAATAATAGACAACGCGTGTCAACACATAAATATAAATAAATAAATGTATAAAATAAAACTATATAGAAAATTGCAAAGTGAAAATGAAAAACGAGAAACCACAACATTTGTTTTGTGAAAAACAAAGTGCATTTGGAATGTGATTCTGATGCGGACAGGGTCAGGATAAATCTAAAGAAAATGAATTGTCATGGTTATTGTGCCAGGCAATAGGAAGTGGGTCGAAAAGGGGTTGAGTTCAAAGAACTTGCCTGTCAGCATAAATCGGGTCAAGTGCTCTTAGCTTGCGGTCAAATCTTGACACAAAAATGTGAAGAAGTGGCTTATGGCCACAGCTTAACAATCAATTCAGTTATCTATATTGCTGTAAGTGTGCTTCAATTGTTAACTGTGTGAGTCAAGGTTATATTTAAGCAAAGGGGGAAACAGTAGGAAAAGGGATGAAAATATTTTTAGGAAATATTTGGCAATTTGACTGAAAAGTATGATTTAAAAATTCTGCGTAATTTGCAATTTGTTATTTGAGATTTCTTTGAATGTCTTTTATGAGAGTTTAATTTTTAATATTTTTCTATACATCATATCATTCAAAGTCAGGCCTTGCAATAAAAATGTAACTTATTTATTCATCCTATAAACTTTGTACAAAGAAATTTTAAACGTCGGATTATTTATTTGTGCCACATGCGTGTTCACCAAACGCGTTGACATCACGGCACCTTAATCTTGCATATGTTAATCAAAATATTTGCATTACCAAAATAACTCACGGGGCGGATCGTGGCGCCATCTGTGGCCAGTATTACGCAACCGAATTAAGTTCATTATGCCGAAGACATGCAAACAATAACAACACAAGTTACACCTTACACATGACACACACACACACACAGTGGTAGTAGCGACAATAACAACAACAATATTGCGCTAATTTTGCAGAGCTTAAAGTCTTCATTATTTACAATGCCGACAAAAACTGAGCCGCTGGCAGCCGCAAGGCCGCATAAACATTACTCAAGCTTAAAAAAGACAAAAAATTATGATTCTCCTGTGGTACACCTTGACAACAACAACAACAACAGCAAGAGCGTTGAAAGCGACAAGGACAACAATAAATAAACTAAACAAGCGCCAAAGCAGCCACAGAATCTACACAAAAATCTGCAAACAAATGACAAACAAGTGGAGCCAGACAAACAAACAACAAAACTGAAACCACTGTGCGAATAACGACGGCAACAAAGCAAAGTACGAGGTGTTCTGACTCCTGTACAAACACACACACACACACATACATTTATATATAGATGTGTGTCTGTAGAACATTTGGCAATTTGGCCAAAACGCTGCCATAACATTGGCGGGCGAATTGCCCTTACCAAAACATGCAAAACTTTACCGGTTATTGCAATGTTCCATAAACACATTTCGTCACCAAATCGCCAACAAGTGAATTTTAACGGCAGTTAAAATTAATGCTTAAAGTTTTTAAATCATTTAATCAATTTAGCAATTTGCTATTATTAGCATTCAATTTCAATTTTTTAAGTTGCGTTGCACTGATCAAAAAAGTACGGCTTCTTAAATCAAGAATATTAATCTTAATTAGTTTATTTTAAAAATAAAATACAAATAATTATAAAGTATATATAATACTAAAATTATACAAATATATTCGCAAATATTTCAGCATTCAATCTATTTTTATATTTGATATCTGATTTTAGAAAAATAATAATTTAAGACAATTTTTTTATCAGTGTACTTAAATGCACACAGAAGTTTGTCTTATAGCTTTTGACTTTTTCTTTGAGTTTTGGCGATTCCTCGTTGTTTGTGTTTTGGCGAATGCATCCAATTAGCTTTATGTTTTGGCGCCTCAATAATATTCATGCAAATCGCTTGCATATGGGCGTGGCAGTTTAAAGTCCGCCCAGTGTCCCTCCTCTTCCCTCCCCACACACAGTTTCTGAGTTGGCTGTAATTGCCTCATGCTGGGAAGCCCATTTGCATTGCATTTGCCTTTGTGTGTGTAGGTGTGTGTGGATTTGGGTTTGGGTTTTGGTTAGTAAGCGTTTAGCAAATATAACAAACTATATATGTGTGCATACACATGTGTATTACACACACACACACACATGGACATGCAAATAGAACAAGGCAATAGCTTAGATTAGTTACCATTGCTTTGGTTTGTTGTTGTTGTTGCTGTTCTCCTTGTCGTTGTTACTGCAGGCAGCCTGCCAGTATTACATCGATATCATCTAAACACCATGGAAAAGTGGCCCACAACTCAAATGTACAAATATATAGATGACAAAATTTGTAAATGTAAAAACAACAACACATAATGGGGTAACAACATAGAAAATCCCATACCTTACTTATGCATATATTACATGCACCCACTGTTTTCCCCTATACATCACATAAATATTACATACCCATATTACATTTATAATGCCCTCATGCATTTTAGATGAGTGGCAAAATTTACAACGTCGCTGGAGTGCTTAATTAACAACGAATCGAATCGAATTTTGGTTCGTTGCTAAATTATTGTTTTATTGGTTTTGTTTTTAAGTATTATTGTTTTTACATGGAGAAGGGTTTGCGGTTGTTCCGCCTGCCAATTATTGTGGTAAATTCTGTTGTGCTGCGTGATTTGGAGAGTTGCGCCAAAAGGCTCAACTTTTGTCTGGGCGCAAATTGTTTTCAACTGACGCAGAGCATACAAAATTAATTACAATTGTCGAAAGTTCCGCCTTGTGCCTCATGTGCAGCCAATGAAGTGTGTGGCACACAATTAACGCTTGAGAGCGTATGTATGTGGTTGAATCTGAAAAGATTGATTTATATTCATTGCGGTGTGTGGCATAGCTTAAGTAATGTGTGAATGTAGTAATGGAATTGTTTACAATTCATTTGAATAGCAGGGTAAAAGATATTTGGGGAATTTACCTAATTAAATTCAACTATTGGGTGTAAAATTGTACAAATGAATAATTGTTAAGTCAACTGTTGCCAATTATTTGCACACAATTGCTGCTAAGTCACACTTTAATTTTTTTATTTTATTTTATTTTGCAATAACAGTTTCTCCTTCTAGTGTTAGCTTAACATTAGTTTCCACAGGGGAACATTTGTGGAAATGCTACTGTTAAGGGGAAATAACAGCAGCCATTGCAGGGGTAACAGCAACAGTCCCTTAACAGCGCTCTGTTAAGGCAATGCAGTCCACTTGGGCTCCACACTCAACACACAATCCCCACAATATCCCCAAACACAACTTCCTCAATGCTAATGTCTCTCGGCGGTGACATGTTAATTTCGAAGGAACTTATTACAAGCCAGGTTAGCCTGTATGGGACAAAGGAGACAAAGGTGGCAACTTGGCTCGTTGGCTAGGTGGCAACTTGGTTAAGTGTCAAGCTCGTTGCCGGGGTGTGTCGCTTTGATTTCTGCAGAGAAATGCGCTTTAATTTCGGGCAGGAGGCTAATTTTTGTGAAATTGGCAGTACACAGAAAGTGGCAATATTTGCCAACTGAAACTGAAGCAACGCCGCACAAGAACCTTAAAGCACTTTGTCTTAGTCTCTTAAAGGTTTTAAATGGTGGCAGCGATTTTCAATCAATTTAAGGTTATCACACAATAAAACGAAATGAAACTCAGACCAGGGAAATGACGGCAAAAAATGAAAGGTAACCCAACGTAAGGTGCACAAAATCATTTTTACCATGAAATTTATTGCTTTTGGGTTGCCAAATATTTGCCACACACACTCACACACACACAGCGGAGAGAGGGAGTGGAAAACATATTCGGATCCCAGACGTTTCTGTAGACTGAAGCCGAAGCACACGGGCTCAAAAGTGTTTTATAAACCTTCAATTGCTGTCAATTTATTGACAACATGTCGCAGCGGCATCTCCACAGACGCTTGAGGCGATAAACAGACAAAACCAAAAAAATATAAGCAAAAAATAGGAAGAAGAGCAAGAAAAAGTGGGTAAAAAAGACAAAAAGACAGCGAGTGAAATTTGTTTGCCAGCCTTGGGCCAAATATGTAAAGAAGCTGCAGGGCACACACACACACACACACACACACACAGAGTAAGAGACATGTTGAAGTGGTTATCCTTTTTGTTGGGCTTGTGAGAAATGCGCACAATTTACAATAGAAATTGCTGCGTGTGCATCTGGATAACTCGGCGTATACGCAATCAGCGCGCGATTGCTAAAAGCATGACGATGACAAGAACAGCAACAGCAACAACACTGGCAGGTGACACAGCAACAAAAACAAATACCAAATACAAAACGAATGTTATATTTTACATTTCAATTGTTTTTTATGATTGCGCTCAAAGTGCACACGTCCCAAAATATAAAAAAAAAAAGACGACGAGAAAAAACTGTTGTTGCTGTCTTCCTGCTGTCAATTTGAAGCTGTGCGTGTAAATTGCACAACAGCTGCTCGATTGACAGTTACTCGGTATATGTATGAGTGTCTTTGTGTATGTGCGTGTGTGTGTGTGTGTGCGTGCTATCAGCATTTGGCTTGATTTTATGGCATGCCGCGTTGAAATTGAAAGTGAAAAATGCTTTTCAGGTGCTTAAGTGATGAAGTGCCAATTGCTGCTTCTGCTTTGTGCCTACTACTTTACTTTGATTGCGACCATTCAGTGTCGCCGCGCCTATCGATTTCCGCGACACGCCCTTACCCCACCACCCCCTGCCCTACGAATCTCCACTTCCGCCGCCGAAAAGTAGGCAACAAAATTTGATGCCCTCGCGTGTGTGAGTTACACGAATCGTATGCAAATGGAAATCTATGACAGACACTCGCCTTTTAGCACGCATACGTGTGATGAGAATGGAATCAGCTGCCATTATGTGCTTAAAGCCCCGATATAGCTGAGTAACGTAATTAGGTTAGGGGTTTGTTTATTGTGAGCTGAATACTAAAAATACAATCCAAGTGAAAGAAAAGCAAACGAAAACAATCTGTGTATTTAAACACAACACAACATGTGAGGATATAAATAAACAAAAGTACTATAAAAGAAAAGCTGAGAATATAAATGAATATTATTACATTAATCTTTTTTTTTTTTTGTTAGTATTTTATGAAAATACATAAATGATTTTAAGTGTCAAATGATTTTGCTATCCATACGAGTTAACAAAGTTTAATTTTAAATAAAATAAATTTTATTGGAATTCTTATTCATTGTCAGTATCAAACAGTAAACGAGAGGATAAATCGAATTACGGGAAAATATAAAAAATATGTATAGAATATTTGTTTTTAATGAAAAAAGTTAAGATGCTGATCTTCTTTTTATCTTTTTTAGTTTTATAATATTTTTAAACTAATTATTTATAAAGCGTTTTCTGACAATTTCCCTTTCGGTTTCACTTCATAAACATAACTCACATATTGAGTAGAGCAGCTTTAGAGTAGCATCAAAATGCAAATTAAACTCAAAAGGTTAAACAAAAAATATTAAACAAATAAAAAAAAAAATAGCAACAGTCGACAACAACAACAAGTTTAAGCGATGGGCTGTTGGCAACTCCCTAAAGTACAGTTACTTTGAAGCAACTGTGCCACTTTAGAGCAAACTACTAAATTAAGGCACATGGTAATAAAACAAGCCGAAAAGAGATGAAGCCCAGGCCACAACAACAACAGCAACAACAACAGCGGCAACAACAATTTTTACAACTTTAGACTCGCGCTAACATAAAAATAAATTTCTTATTTACATAAAGAAACTTTTAGGCTTACAAAGTATAAAAAAAAATAAAATCAAAATAAAAATAAAAACCGCAAACGGAAAAATCTTAAGAGCGCAGCCCCAAACATTAACAGCAACAACTACATTTGCATATTTATTTATTTACATTTTTTTTGTGCCCCTCTATAATTTGTTTGCAACATACACTAACACGCACACACACACGTACGCACACACACGCACACAGACTGTCAGCGCACCCAAAAAGTATGCAACAGCTAAGTGACTTTTGTTGTTTGACGGCTTAGTCGAAAAACATTCTTGGTGTGTAAATTTTAAGCATGCAATAAAATAAACAGAATAAAAGTTGCTCCAGCTGATATAGTGAATAGAAAATACCCTTTATTAAAGCTTATTAGCTTAAAAATTAAATAAATTAAGAAATGTTAAGAAATGGGGAAGCTCAATAATAGAAGCCATTCAAATGAAATGTCTAACAAGCGTTTAAAAAATTACAAAAACAATTAAATATTAATATGCAGAATATTTTTGGACAATGTAAAATTAGCTGTATTCGGAAAATTTACCCACTTAATTAGTAAGTTTATTAATAACTCCGCCCACATATAAAAATGAACAAGTGAATGAATTCTGGTCTGTCAAACAAACAAAACAAACTGCCTAAAATTCCAAAAGTGAAAGGAGACAACAAATGTTACAAATAAATTGTGTATGGGGTGTAACATGCTGACACAAATAGGCCAAAAAGTGAATAAGGCTGAAGATCTGCTCCAAACTGGGGCAACTTTTCTAGGTAACGGGCATTAGAGTCAACGATGCGTATGTAATTGTGAGGGTGTGCCATTATGTGTGTGTGTGTGTGTGTGGTATCTGTGTAAGTGTTGGTGCTTTCCGGCCTATGCCAATTCCCAGCGCAGCATTTGGCTTTTGCTCTGTTTGCAGTGGTTGGCTGTTGATTTGCTTACAGTGCCAGACGCAGCTGCACATTTAGAGAGGGGCTCACAAAGGGGGGTGTGAAACAAACATTTCCCGTCCGTCGCTTTCATTTTCATATTGTTGCTGTTGTTTTTCTTTTTTCACAGTCATTTGGGCGCATAACAATCTACATTTTTTTGTGCTAGCCCGTGGGGTATGTGGATGCTTCGTAGTGCCCATAAATATTCAGTCATTGTTTTGCTTTATTATTTTTATGGTTATTGTTTCTCTGAATGCCACTTGCCCCCGACTGCCACTTCCACTTCCACTTCCGCAGCCCTGCCAGCTTCCTCTCAGGTCAGCACAATTTATGTTGATTATTTTTATGGCGCGGTCACTTGGTGGCCAATCGAGAATCAGAACAGGATCCATTTAAATACGCCTGGCAATATGTCAATATGGAGTTTGTTGTATTCAACGCTTAACATGACAAATTGCCACGCCCATCGGATCAGGGCGCTGTCAATGAACGACAATTTATGCGTTGTTGTCCATTCATATCGATAGTCAAGGCATTCAAAAACAAATGACTATCGACTTTACACATACACAGCAAGGGATCAAAACTGACTTTGAACTTTGAACAAATTTCCTGGCTGCCAGCAGGTTTATGTTATGTATATTCATTTGTGAATAATTTTATAGAGGGAATATCAAATGAATGAATATATTGGTATTTAGTTCAAAATAGACAGAACAGACAGAATTAGAAAGAGTCTATTGATGATATAATATAAATTTAAAAATATCAAAGATTGTTGAAATTTAATTGGAAGCTGTTTATTAGCAATGTTGATTTTAATTGCAGACTATATATATAAAAGTGAATCTATTTGAGATATAAAAAGCATAATAAACTAAAACAAATAAAAATTAGAAAAACTATCGCAAAAATAATTGTGTTTATGCCAAGTTATAAAATGTACTGTCAAGAAATAAAATTTAATAAATCTTCTAAAGTTTTCAAGAGAAATTTAGCCAAGCTTTGTCTTTCTTTCGTTGACTCAAAAATTCAAGAAACTCAGATTTATTCAACTCTAGTAGACAATGTGCACACAAATATATGGATATATATGTATGTATGGCACTTGGATGACACATGTACACAATTTTGAGGTGAAGATTAACTTGCAGAGCTATCATCACACGGATACACCCACAGACATACGCACAAGCACTCAGGACAGTCTGGCCAAAAGAACTCCCACTTTTAACCTTTTCCACAAGGCACTAAAAGTGCTTTAGATCCTTTTCTTGCTTTCGCTTCGAGTTTGTTTGCATTTTTCGTTTTGCTATTTTAGTATCTGGCTATTAATATTTTACTTGTTCAGTTTCGTTTGTTTGTTTGCCTGTTTGACTGCCAGCCGACTTGACGCCCAATTGTTGTTGTTGTTATTCTGGTTGTTGGCAGGAAACGTGCTAGACATTCACGTCCTTGTGCTCTGGCTAACGTGGCACATATTAATACGCTTAACATGGGCTAACATGATAAGCTAACAAGTGTGTTTGTCTAGGATTTGACTTGATTTTGGCCACGTTGGCTTTGCTTTTAGCTTTGCCTTGACTGCTTTATGACTGTTTACCGCGTGTCCTTGACTTGTTTTCAAGCTGTGCCTAATTTAACTATAAATAAATACAAATTTAAACGTAAATTTCAGTTTGTTTCAAATGTACACAAATTAATTGCAGTTCATTAAGAAAATTACATATAAAAATGCACGCACATGGAAAATCAATTAAAATTCACCGCAGATAACAAAAGCATTTTGCGCTAAGCCGCAAATCGTTGCCGCAAAATCGAAACAGCAGCAACAACAACAACAAAATAATGCCAAAAGGGACACCCACAAAAACCAAACCCATTGGCTAATCCTGTCAATATTAGATTTTAAAACATGGCGCATTAAATACACATTTGTATGTACTTATATTTACAAGCACCATTCATGTCGCCAACATTACAACAAATTGCCAGCGGCTATATAACTGTGGCCATAACTGTGTCTGTGTCAGTGTGTATGTGTGCACGATAAGGTGAATACGCAGGGACAGCACTTATCCACAGGCCACATTGTCAAACAAACAAATGTACAACCCAAAAACCAAACAAGAATGCATAAAATGAGCATGCTCAACCTACTTACATACCCTGTAAATCAACTAACGACTTTATAAATTAGTTAACGCCATTTAAATAAAAAATAATTTAGTTTTTATCCTTGAATGAAATTGTTTTCCAATGTGATGGACTAAGCTAACTTGTTGAAATTCAGTACAGGGTATTTACATCAACCAAAATGGCAAGTTTGCATTTGATGTGCATTTTCTTTTCTGCCACTGGCGACAGCAAATAAAATAAACATAAAAACCCAAACCAAATGCACTTTCCCGGGCTGAAAATACTATACGTGTGTTTTACGTGCATCTGTTGAGCATATAAATGGCATTTGTACTCGGCATCTGAACAAGTGAATGCCTCACTGCAACTACAACTGCAATTGAAAATAAACAATCTGCAATTTAAATAAATACCCAAATATATAAACAAATAAACAACTCGTTTACTTCTTGAACAGCTTATAAAAGTATTCATTTATTCATTCTTATTTCAACTCAAGTAGATTAAATAATACTGTAAGTAGAAAATAATGTTAGTCAAAAAATGAGTTTATTACTTATTGGAGTAAATTTTATTATAATTTAAAGTAATTTCCTTATAAGCTCTTAAATATAACTTAACTTTTTTTAAATAACATATAAAATATCCATATAATATTATGTTGCTTAAATGTGAACAATTTATTTACCATTCAAATGCTTTTAATATAGAGCATTGATTAAATTTATCATAATTAAAATAAGCATTGTTCAGAGTGTATTTAAATTAAACAAATAGGTAATAATTATTTTCGCTTATTCCACACAAATTTAATCCAATTTAATTGCTTTTTATAGAGATTTTAATTAGTTCGTTTTGGATATTGTGGCTTATTTTTGATGTGGTTTATTGTGAACAAATATTAACTTATCATTGTGTACGGCACTCCACGCTAGCGTTTGTTCGTTACTTATCTTAGAGATATCGGCTGTTCCGATATTTGATATAATTTATTGCCGTATACCCATCAAATTTTGTTCTTTTTCTTCCACTATTTTTGCAGGAAAACTCGAAATTCCGCTAAAATTACAGACATGTTCTAGACTTTATCATTGGATAGAATTTTTAAGAGCTTTTGGCTGACGCGACAAGAAAAATGTAAAGTTTGTTATACTGTTGAAGCTAAAAATTCATTGATACAACAAATATACAACTTAATTGAGAAAAATAATATCAGAGTCGAGGACTCGACTATAGCGTTATTAATTGCATGACAAAAAATTTCTCATATCTTCTAAAAAAACCTATACACATGGAAAAAGTCTAGAGACGAAAGCAAATTCAATCCCCAAAATATTTGGTATGCAATTTTGAGGCGAATAATACTTAATTAGTTATACGTAGTATTATTTAAAATAGTCAAAATTAGTTTTAAAATTTTTCAAAACTATTTTTTTCACAGCTTTTGTTTTTTAATTGTATAGACAGCTCAGGCCAACTGATCCATATATAAGCTATACAAAAATAAATAACTAATAAATATCAATTGGCATTAATGAACAAAAGAAGAAAAAAAAATAATTGAAAACCGATTATTTATAATTGAAATCAAGCTAAAACAGTAGCATATCAGGAAACTGGACCAGTTAAGCGCATTACAAATAGGCTCAGTTCACAATTGCAATTAATATTATGCAAATTGTTGGAAGGGCAAAAAGTAGCAAATTGACTGAAAACAACTCGAACCGATGGAAACATGAGCAACTCGAATATAAGTATCATTAAGTGTGACTCATACAATTTTTTCTTATATTTTTTGTTAATTTGAGTTTTTTTCCTTGTTGGTTTTTTTCTTTCATAATTATGATAATTGTTTTCCAATTGATGGAGCACAAATGCAATGAATGAATTTCAATGATGAAGTTGATACAAATTGTGCTCTCGCTTTCACACTTTACGCACGCTCTCTTGCGCTCTCTGTCTCTCTCATTTTTTGTCTGCCTCTCTCTCTCTCTCTCTCTCTTACATAAATTGAACGTTCAATGTTCAATTCGTTTACCGCTGTATCAATAAATTTATGATAATTTGCATTTGGCTTGTTCAAGCAGCGCGAAATTGAAATCGCCAATTCCCCAATGGTTATACCCTGTAAATTGGTAAGCAAAAGGGTATTTCCTTTGTGGGTAATCATATGTTGCTGGATGAAACTAAAGTCTATTAGAGAAACATCACGGGAGGAGAACAGATATTAAATTCTATCACTGATTATCTTCAAGTCGTGCAGTCTCTCCTTAAACACTTTCGCTTATTCCACAGTATAATCTAGTTTATAGAGTGCATGCTCGATAAATAATCGTTTAGACAATGAAGCGCAAAATCAATGCAAGTATTTAGCAAAGTCATAACTTAAATTGGCTTTTTGCTGCCAAATTTTATTGCAGCAATATTATTAATTATTTAAGAATTTAAATTAAAAAGCAAAACAATTTATTTACTATATTTTGTTCGTACTTCAAATGGCTTTGATTGACCAAATTGAAAAGCAATGGCAACTAAACTTCTGTCCATTGCAAACCAAAATTGTTTTTCTTTTATTTTTTCCATCTATCATTCTCCCTTTGTCTACCCGTCACTACTCGTAATTATCTAACAAGTTTTCGCAAAAATATCTGAGGGCAACAGCTACATCAACAAGAGTAAAGTTGGCGAAATGCAAATTGTTGGCAAGTCGTTTACACAACGCATCAATGCACAACAACTGCAACTCGCCAAATTCCCCCTCTACTGGTTTATAAATAGTAAAAGTGTAACGGCTTTTTCCTTTTCGAAATTTTAGAAAATTGTAGTCATGGTCACTTCAAAAGGAAAAGCAACAGTGCCTTGAAAGTTGTAAGTTTGATCATTCTTACAACTTGAACAAAGTGAAACTGTTGCTGTTGTTTAAATGAACATATAATAAAATCAAATTTAATATTGATAAAATTTAAAAAATACATAAATCAAATCAATTTATAAACGTTTAAAGCTTTCATTTTAAAGAGTGATAAAACTTGAAACAAAAGATTAGCAATTGCATTTAATTTTAAACAAATATTTGCACTTAAAAATGCCTTTAGTGATAAAAAAAATTTTATGTCGAAAACACAGATTTTTCCAGCAAAACATTTGCATTTTAAATACTGTTAAAGATTTTTATTGAATTGCGACTTTTACTCAAAAGTTGTGCCTCTGCTCAGTCTCAATTTATGCCTCATTCTATAATTTGTTCCAGCTCCCCGCTGCCGTTAAAGTGTATACAACTTGTGTGGCAGCCAAAACTTTTGACTACAAACTGTTGCCCCAAAAATGTGAGTGAGAAGGAGTAAAGTCAGAGAGAAAGAGAGCGGCAAGTGAAATGGTGTCCACAGGCGTTGACGTTGTCAGCCTGGCCGCATAAATATTTTAGATTTTATTTGCCAGACTCTTGTTATAGCCGTTGCTGTCATACGACATAAAGAGGCGGCCAGAAGGGATCAGGGACAGGAATGAGTCAAGAATAGCGACAGCTGCATATTTCGCCAGCCTAACCGGCAAGCTGTTCATCCGGCTGACGCTTGATGTTACGGCTACTGACGTCACTCTCTTCTCATCCCTTTCCTTCTCTCTCCCCCTTTGCCACTTGCATATAGTTGGCCAACTTGGCATGCGGCAACTGCAATGTTGACGCTGCTGTTGCTCAGCCTGAACACGGAGTTTAGTAGGGACAGAGACAGAGAGAAAGAGAGAGCGAGAGAGTGGGACAGCAACTGTATGAATATGTTTTGGCTGCCTTTGCTTTTGTGTCCTTAACTTGGGCTTTACTCGTACTCACAAGGGAAAAATCAGATTTTTGGGTATTAATTTGTTGCATGCGCCAAAAATGCTTAATAAATATTTTAATTAAGAGTCATCGTATGACATGAACGGGAGCAAAATGTCAGTGGCTTGTTGAAGCCTGTGTTGCATTTTGTCAAAGGATATACAAAGTTAAAGACTGGGAAATCTTACAAAAAAGTTTTTAGATAGAATGTCAACTTTAGCCACATCTAAGTTTTTGGCCAGGCCAAAAGTGCATAAACTTATGTTGTAAGTCACACATACACACGCACACGCACACACATACTTTGCTTAGGAAAATGTGATCTGCTTTTGCCTCACGCGTTTTTGGCAGCCTCGGGCGACATTTAGCACTTGGTCGGCACGCCCCTTGTCGCCCATGGCCCAGACTCAGACCCAGACCCAGACCCAGGCCCAGACCCGGACTCAGCCCTCGACATGGTCTCGGTCTCGACCCTGGCATGGCGTACACATGACGCAGCTTAACTGTGACACATTTTACACATAATTTTCAACACCTAAATCCGCAAGTTAGTGCAGCCATCAGATTTTGCACACGTTAACGCAAACATAAAGCGTTGGATTTGCGGCATGTGGCAAGTTGGATGAACCAGGGCTGTGTGTGTGAGTGTGTGTGTGTGTGTTCAAGTTGGCATGGAAACAGCCAGCTAGACACCATGGACACTTGCCCAGTTGCCCACATTCGCACACATGTTTTGCGCACTTTAAGCCAACCTCTAAGACAGGGGATGACGGTATATAATGAAATGCACAGCTTTCTGCATATGTTAACTAGAGTCAAAGGATGCCAGACGATCCGGCTACCAGCTGCAATTAGCTTTAACAGCTACTCTCTCAATAACTGGTTACTGGTTACATGTTAATAAACAATTATAATTGAGACTTGTAGAGCTATAATAATATAGATTGAGAAATTATTTTTATTGTAAGATCACAAAATTTTGAATTTATTATGCCTTAAATTGTTTTATTTAAAAAAATAATATATTTAAGTCAAGTAGTTTTACATTTAGAAACCGATTGTTTTTAAGTATGATCTCTTAATTCTCTTTAAATAACTTTAGGCATCTCTATTCTTAGGGATGTTTCTGATATCAGTTAAAATGCTAGCAGAGTAAGATTATCTCTATACACTTTTAGAACAATTTTACCCACTATCTTCGCTCTACATTCAGAAATTACTTCAGATTCGATAGTATGCTAAAAATGTGATGATGAGTAGATGCTAAAGTTTACTCTAAGCTACAATTTTCACATCTCTCTTCTCTTTCCGTCATAACAAACAATTCAGACTACTCACAATTGTTTCATAATATTTTCCAACACTTAACCTCGGGTATATATCATCTGGTCACCTAGCAAACAGCATCAGCGCTATAATGTTACCTACATCTTCTGCAATAATTTACATTTTAACCCATTTGTTGTTCTTCTTGCTTTTGTTGTAAGCTCCTTACCCTTGTAATTGTTGACCGTCCGTCATGTGACGTAACATGTTTGCTTTAAACAAAAGTTTATATTACATGTGGATGAGCCAGAGCAGAGCAAAGACCAGAGGAGTTACCTACCAACTTGAAGTGGAAATTAATAAAAATGTTGTCAGGCAGCAGCAGCAGAGTAAAACTTGCATGATATTAATATGCAACATTTTGCTGTGAGTGCTGCCTCTGGCAGACACGTGTCCGTGCGGCATGTGTTGCACATATGCAAATGTGATGAAAGCACACAAATAAAAAACAAAAAAAAAAAGGAAAACAAAGATACACGCTGTTTCCTCGGTATATTATAGTTCTGTGAAATTCTCTGCTCGGCTTTGTGGCCAGCCTGGGACTAAGTATGTCCAGGGAATAGACTAGGAAGGGGATCTTTGTCTTTTGTGTGTAATCAATTATATTTATAGCGCGGCAGCTGCCATCAACTGGCAGCGTAACATTTGTATAAATTAAGTTTGCCACGAGAATCTCTCCATGCACCTAATCGAGTGTGTGTCGTGTCCTGGCATATTTATTCAGTGTGCTGCCAATGACAAGTGAGCGAAAGAAAGGAAGAGAGAAACGAGAGGGAACCCGATACTTCACCGCCACAATATTTTGCCAATCAAAAGCAACTTGAACATGCCCAGTCACGGCCCAACTACAAGCTGTAAACAAATAAAGCTCGAACTCGAACCCGACCTCGACTCCGACTCCAACTCCAACTCCCATCGAGACACTGACACTGAACTCCGTTACGGCCAAGAGCCTCCCAGCCGGGTCACATAGCTGCCATAGATATTGGCCACCTCTTGGCAGGCAGACAGGCAGGAGGCATGAAGTATGGGGGAATGCAGTCAGGCAGTCAGGCAGGCAGACAGCATAAAGATAAAATGCCCAAAGGAATCGCAGCAGTTGGTAAAAGTTTTCAATAAGCTTCTCCCCTAGATCGACAGCTGTTTGCCGAGCGCAACAGAAAATGCATAAACATTTATAAGAATTTCCTGAACATGTTAAACATAATTTGATGGTTTTGCCTTTGAGTGAAAATCAATTTAATTGCATAACACATACTCCTTAAATATTTGTTTTCAATGCAGAAAATTTGTTCAAGTTTTTAAGCTGTCAGAATATATTTGAAAATATTAATATGGTAAATAATAATAATTTTACTGACGTTGTTGAATATCTGTTTTTATACCAATTTAATATATCTTTATAAAATTTAAAGCTGAATAATGTTTAATTTATTATTCTTGAATGTGACTAAAATAATTTTACATTAAATTGTCGAAAGAATTTTTAATATAGTTTTAATTTTTGTTATTATATATTCCAAGTCTTGTTAATTTAAAATGTGCATGAATTAAATTTAAATTGATTTTGATCAGACTTATTTTAAATTTATTTAATGCAAGTGCAACTAATATAAATTAATATTCTATAGCTTTGGTTACCCATAAACATTCGCTGACTTTAACAAACGGCAAACATTTGTTACCCAAAACTCATGCATATACATACACATATACATATGTGACTATATCCCTTGGAACCTAGATCCGATGCCTAATGCGGCCATAACTCAATGCAAACCTATTGAATCACAGCAAATTAACATGCATGCGAGTTTATCTCTTGTGTGTGATATGTGTGTTGGCGTGTGTGTGTGTGTGTATGTGTATGTTTGTCTGTTGTGTATGCCCACAGGGGCAGATGTCGCCTGTTGGCGTTTATGTTGCCCAGCCCCGCCCACTCAAAGGCCCCTGGCCACGATTTGGCTTAGACAGGGCATGACAAAATAAGTAAAAACAAATTCGATAACAAATGGTTTGGAATTGAAATAACAACAAAAACAACAAATGCATAATATGTTTAGACATATAGTACATATACATATGCTGATATTGAAAGGAAAAAAAAAGGAAGCCAAATAACAAATGAAGGAAGAACATCGCCGAATGTGGAATAAATGACATATTGTCATTGGCAAGCCAAACAAAGTCAAGACCAGCAAAAATAGAGCAAAAGTCAAATACATACATATGTACATACGTATACTAATGTAACATATGTATAAAAATAGCTAGAAGCCTCTTATATTTGGTATTTCCTCAACGTAAGTATAAAATTTATTATCAAACCAAGAGCATAAATTAGTAGTCAAGAAATCAGCCACAGAACGAGATCTTGATGATTACAAATGAACTGAGACTGAAAGCGAATGTGCACAGAGTAGAATTTATGAATTGTCTGAGATGATAGCAAAAACGTTGAAGGACCACTTATCAGACTGGGCTTTTACTCAAGCTGACCACATTATCAAGTCCTTAGATTTAAGCCTCAACTATTTACTCACGAACCTCTTCGTGAAGGTTTTGTTTTGAAATTAAATATGTATATAAAATACAAATTGACAAATGGGTATAAATAAAATTTAAATTTATAATCCAAAAAATATTTAAAATTAATTTTAACATATATCTTATTATAAACTAATTTATTTATTCTAATCCAAGATTGAAGATGTTTTGAAAATGTATTCTTTAAATACTAAAAAATATTTAGTATTTGTAAAAGCTCAGAATTTAAATTAGTGTAAAGCAATTTTTTTATGTTCATGCTAATGTTCTTAAGCTTTTCAAATAAAAAAAATGTATAAAAATTCTTTATTTAATACGATTTGTCTTGCATTTCTTAAATAAATAATACATACATATATTAAAATGAATTTCTGAATTTAGACATACTACTGTTGTTTTAGTCGTGCCAATGGAAGGCACAGTGGGCAATGAGTAAATAAATTGTACTCACAAGTATCGTCATAATCATTATTGGAAATCCGATAGTGAAAAATTTATAAAAATTTATTGTATAACCATATTTATTGGCAATAGCCACAGTTACCACATTCGCAGTTGCTCCGATTAAAGTTCCATTTCCCCCGAAGCAGGCACCAAATGAAAGGGCCCAAATCAAGGGGGGAAGTGGCAGGGCCACCTTACTTTTGGTTGCCAAATTAATGGTCACCTTCAACATCATCGTTGTTACGGGAATGTTGTCGACAACGGCTGAGGTAAGTGCACAGACCCATAGAACTAATAAAATCGCGACAGCCAATTGATAATTCTTCTCCACCCTCAGGATCACAGAGATGGTCAATTCTCCCACCCAATCGATGAGCCCCAATTCAACCAAAGACTCCACAAAAATAAACAGGGATGCAAAGAAGATCAGAGTGGACCATTCGACACTTTTCAGGATCGTGTCATACATTGGCTTGTTGTCTAAAATAATTAAGAGGAGGGCTCCCAACATGGCAGCCCAACAGATTGTCATGCCGGACATGAAGGGAAATGAGTGAAGAAAGAACATACAAATCACGAATCCAAAGCAAATACAACACTTGATCAATAGTACTTTATCCTTGATTCTACATTTCTCCTTCATGTCGGCCAGGGTTTCATGGAAATTCGTCGACTTTTCCTCATGTTCATATTTCAAACGATCCTTCAACTCATCGATGCGTTTCCGAATATTTTGATCGTTTTTATTATCATTGAGTTGCTTTTCCAACAATTTAATAGATCGTAAGAGACCAGCTTCGTTGGTTGCAACTAGTTTGTTGCGACCCATTAAATACAGCATTAGAAATGCCAATAAATTGGATATCATGACACCAGGAAACATGTGCAGAGTGAAATTAAGAAAGGTAATTCCATGTGCAGACACAAAAAAATTAGTGGCAGTAATCACATTGGGTGGATCGCCAACTGGCGTGAGAGTTCCTCCAATATTCGAAAATATCGCAATACTGATGACTACAAATATCGTATTTAATCCTAGAATCTCACACAATCGAATAGTTACAGGTACCATCAGTAGAACCATTGATACATTATCAAAGAAGGCGGAGAGGAATCCGGTAAACATGCACAGATAAAAGATAAGAAACCAGATCTTTCCCCTCGACAGCTGATAGGCAAAGACGGACACATAGTCAAAAACTCCTGTGTCCGAGAGTAATCCCACCATGACCATCATGCCGAAGAGTAGCATCAATGTTTCCATATCGATCCAGCGGATAATTGTTTCAAGATGTGGACGCGAATTCATCAGGCTGAGAGCTCCAATGGCCGCCGTGGCTGTTAATATGGCGGCGAATGTCCGATCCGTAATATCAAATATGATCAGGGTATATAGAAAAAAGAGCAATAGAAATCCAAATATTATGCCCCTCGTTGTATCCAATGGATTAGGTTCGATCGTCATGGACATTCCAGTCGATTCATTATAGAGATTCAAAAGTGACACCTGCAATTGATAGTTGGGATCATCCCATAAAAGAATAGATCTTTCAACGGCGTCAATCGATTGCGATGGTTTTTTCTTGTACTTTTGTATCTGCGAGCTCAGTTTGAAGTCATTTCTGACAGTGTCAAAATCATATATACTTCCAGTGACATAAACATTCCAATCTCTTGATTTCCACACCGTTTCGTTAGACAAGGTGTTATATTGTCTGAGGCAAACTTCAATGCATGGTTCTGACTCCGATGTAGGATTGCTGGTCTTCAAATTATCGACATTACCCTTCAAAGTAATTCTAACAAAATCACCCGTTGGTGTCTCCTTTATCCTTACAATCTGTTCTTCCCGGGACCTTAAAGGGATGAGAACTTCGTGCGGCTCAATGGGCGACGAGATTAAAATTAGTATTGTAAAGAACAACCAAATAACCAGAAATACTCCGATCTTAACGAAATTCCAAACACGTTGTCGAATGGTACGACGAAGCTGCTGCTCTTCGGTCAATTCCTCACTGCGATCTTCATTCACCTGCAAAAGGAATGAACGACGGTTCCGCAACAGACGAACCTCCATATATACAAATAACACAAATTTATATACAAAACTGCTTATAAATGTAACTAAATATCAAAAATTTAAAAAATAATGAAATGAAAAAGAAATCAAGTCGATCTATGTATACAATATTTATCGCTTGTATATCCTTCAATCCATCTCTTAGGTATATATTCGATATGTATCTATCTTCTCACTAACTATTATATATAAGCTTTCTATCCATCCATCCATCATAGTTAAATAAGCTTTAATTTAAATAATCTATCTAATCTATCATAAATCTATCTTAAGCAAAGATTCAAAATATCTTTTGAGATTTAAATCTATATTCTGTTTTTAATCGAGCTAACTTTCATCTATATCCATTATCTATATCATAACATGATATTTTACATTTCTATGTTTCATTACCCTCGTTATTTACTTTTCAGTTTATCTAACATCTTTCTGGCATGTCCTGGCCATGGCGAAACATGTGTTTATTTTTGCTTGCAACTAAATCGATTCACTTAACCAAAATACAAGCTTTATGTAAACTGCATATCCCAATAGCCAAATAGCCACCACTTGCTCTGCCACAAATGTAAAGTGGAAAAATTCATGGCAAGTGCAAGAAAATAGTGGAGATAAACGCGTCGCAATTCATTTTTTTAGGAAAAGTTATTCCTTAAACATTAAAAAAATTTAGTATTTAAAAAGGCCTATAATTTAAACCAAAATCTACATCTACTGTACAAAAAAGTATTAAACATAATTTTAATGTCCAAAGCGATTCTTCATTGTTTAAAAGTAAAAAAAAAAAACACAAAATGCAAATACTTTATTAAATACGATTTGTCTTATATTTCTCGAGGAATATTTGAAGTACACATTTTTTCTGTATAAATTAAAATGTACAAACGCATTTCTAAATGAATTTCTGACTGTAAACATACTACTGTTGTTTAGTCGTGCCAATGGAAGGCACAGTGGGCAATGAGTAAATAAATTGTACTCACAAGTATCGTCATAATCATTATTGGAAATCCGATAGTGAAAAATTTATAAAAATTTATTGTATAACCATATTTATTGGCAATAGCCGCAGTTACCACATTCGCAGATGCTCCGATTAAAGTTCCATTTCCCCCGAAGCAGGCACCAAATGAAAGGGCCCAAATCAAGGGGGGAAGTGGCAGGGCCACCTTACTGTTGGTGGCCAATTTAATTGTCACCTTCAACATCATCGTTGTGATGGGAATGTTGTCGACAAAGGCTGAGGAAGAGCACTGACCCACAGCAATAATAAAATCGCGACAGCCAATTGATAATTCTTCTCCACCCTCAGGATCACAGAGATGGTCAATTCTCCCACCCAATCGATGAGGCCCATTTCAACCAAAGACTCCATGAAAATAAACAGGGATGCGAAGAAGATCAGAGTGGACCATTCGACACGCTTCAGAACGGAGTCAAAATTTGGCTTGTTGGCTAAAATAATTAAGAGGAGGGCTCCCAACATGGCAGCCCAGCAGAGTTTCACGCCGGACATGAAGGAAAATGAGTGAAGAAAGAACATACAAATCGCGAATCCAAAGCAAATACAACACTTGATCAATAGTACTTTATCCTTGATTCTATATTTCTCCTTCATGTCGGCCAGGGTTTCTTGAAAATTCGTCGACTTTTCGTCATGTTCATATTTCAAACGATCCTTCAACTCATCGATGCGTTTCCGAATATTTTGATCGTTATTATTATCATTGAGTTGCTTTTCCAGCGATCTAATAGATCGTAAGAGACCAGCTTCGTTGGTTGGAACTAGTTTGTTACGACCCATAAAATACAGCATTAGAAATGCCAATAAATTTGATATCATGACACCAGGAAACATGTGCAGAGTGAAATTAAGAAACTCAATTCCATTTGCAGACACAAATGGATTAGTGGCAATAATCACATTGGGTGGATCACCAACTGGCGTGAGAGTTCCTCCAATATTCGAAAATATCGCAATGCTGATAAGCACCAATATCGTGTTCAGTCTCAGAATCTCACACAATCGAATAGTTACAGGTACCATCAGTAGAACCATTGTTACATTATCTAAGAAGGCAGAGAGGAATCCAGTAAACATGCACAGATAAAAGATAAGAAACCAGATCTTTCCCCTCGACAGCTGATAGGCAAAGACGGACAGATAGTCGAAGACTCCCGTATCTGAGAGTATTCCCACCATGACCATCATGCCGAAGAGTAGCATCAATGTTTCCATATCGATCCAGCGGATAATTGTTTCAAGATGTGGACGCGAATTCATCAGGCTGAGAGCTCCAATGGCCGCCGTGGCTGTTAATATGGCGGCGAATGTACGATCCGTAATATCCAATATGATCAGGGTATATAGAAAAAAGAGCAATAGAAATCCAAATATTATGCCCCTCGTTGTATCTAATGGACATAAAAAAAACCTCTTTACGAGGTAAAAGTCTAGTGACGAAAACATTTTCATGCCCCAAAATTTCTGATATCCAATTTTGTGACGAATAATATTAAGTTTTACACATAAATTATTTTAAACAAAATTTTGGCACTCGGCACATTGCGCTAAAATGTCTCAATTCTTCAGACCAAATAAAACTCACTGTTTTGCGCAGTGCCGAATGCAAAAATTTTGTTTAAAATAATTTATGTGTAAAACTTAATATTATTCGTCACAAAATTGGATATCAGAAATTTTGGGGCATGAAAATGTTTTCGTCACTAGACTTTTACCTCGTAAAGAGGTTTTTTTTATGGGATATCAGAAATTTTTGAATAAGACATCAGAAATTATAAAATTGCAATATTTGATGTGATTTGAAGTGTAGATTTTTCTTAAATTGTCAAAATGTGGTGGAAAAAACTTTTAAGGTATGCCTAAGAGCTCTTCGAAATACCTTTTCAACGATATATAGATCGCATCTGTAGCTTCTATCATTTGGATGCTATGGGGGCTTAAATTTTAGCGGTTTTTAGCGATTTCCCGCTAAGCTAGCGAATTTTCGAAAAAGTCGTAGAACAAACGATTCTATATTTTTGATTATAAAATGATTTATCTGCCGCAAAAAGAATTCACCACTTGCAAGCAGTTTATTTCCGCATTACGCTGCAAGCAGTGTATATACTGCATATTTACATGCAGTAGTGTGAAGGTAAAAGGTATATTCTGTTAATAGGTAATATCTTGTCCAAACGAATTTTGACAGATATGTGTTATATGTCAAAAAACGCGGAATCAAATTGCCTATAATATATAACATATTTTAAAGTGATTTCATGTGTAGATTTTTCTTAAATCACCAAAATGTGGAAAAAAATACCTTATTTCACCTGTAGCTGTTTACCTTTTTACTTAAAAAAAAAACGTTGAAGGGTATGCCTAAAAGCCCTTCCAAATACCTTTTCAACGATATATAGATCGCATCTGTAGCTTCTATAGTTTGGATGCTATGGGGGTTTTAATTTTAGCGGTTTTTAGCGATTTCCCGCTAAACTAGCGATTTTTCGAAAAAGTCGTAGAACAAACGTTTCTAGATTTTTGAGCGGGAACAAGTCCTCATTCAAACTTTTAAGCTAAATCAACGATTTGATACTAACAAACAGACAAACAAACAAACAAACAAACAGACTGACTTTTCATCTCGTTTTGAGAAGGGCACCAAAAATTTCAAAATTAATTATCTTCTGAACCAGTGATCGGATTTTGATGATCAAGGTGTCATTCGACGCGTATTTTTGATTAGAATAGTTAAAAATTAAAAAATAAATCAAAAAGGCTCCAACGGCCCCATTAGCTCCAATCATTTAAATTTTTCCCCTCCCACTTACACCTGTTTATCTCACGAACCAGGTGGGTTTTCAAAAGTCTTAGTATGCAGATTTGTAAGTTTAATTGATACCTTTCGATCGGTATATAGCTCGACCTGATCGGGCAGTCATAGCAAATTTTCCATTCTTCCTGTGTATATATGCTAGTCGCTTTCGCACACTTCGTGCTGCTTTCGTCACTAGCGCGGACTGCCGTCCGCAGTGATTGGGTTCGATCGTCATGGACATTCCAGTCGATTCATTATAGAGATTCAAAAGTGACACCTGCAATTGATAGTTGGGATCATCCCATAAAAGAATAGATCTTTCAGCGGCGTCAATCGATTGCGATGGTTTTTTCTTGTACTTTTGTATCTGCGAGCTCAGTTTGAAGTCATTTCTGACAGTGTCAAAATCATATATACTTCCAGTGACATAAACATTCCAATCTCTTGATTTCCACACCGTTTCGTTAGACAAGGTGTTATATTGTCTGAGGCAAACTTCAATGCATGGTTCTGACTCCGATGTAGGATTGCTGGTCTTAAAATTATCGACATTACCCTTCAAAGTAATTCTAACAATATCGCTCTTTGGTTCCTCCTTTATCCTTACAATCTGTTCTTCCCGGGACCTTAAAGGGATGAGAACTTCGTGCGGCTCAATGGGCGACGAGATTAAAATTAGTATTGTAAAGAACAACCAAATAACCAGAAATACTCCGATCTTAACGAAATTCCAAACACGTTGTCGAATGGTTCGACGAAGCTGCTGCTCTTCGGTCAAATCCTCACTGCGATCCTCATTCACCTGCAAAAGGAATGAGCGACGGTTCCGCGACAGACGAATCTCCATATAAACAAATACCACAAATTTATGTACAAAATTGCTTATAAATAACGAAATATTTAATAATAATGAAATGAAAAAGATTTCAAGTCGTTCTATCTGTACATTATTTATCTCTTGAATATCCTTTAATCCATCTCTTAATCGTTATGTATCTATCTACTAACTATTAAACCACCATAATTAAAAAGGCTTTATTCTAAATTATATTTAATATTTTATAGATATTTAAAATCTATTTACATATAAATATAATTTAATTACAATTTTAATTTCTGATATCCAATTTTGTGATGAATAACATTAAGATTTATATATAAATTATTAAAAAAAAAAATTATTGGCACCGTAGGCAGGTGTTTTCAGACCTGGTCCCCGGTGAGGGTTCTAAAATAGAAAACGGAACAAACCGAAATACCGTTCTCAAACCATCTCCGGAGCAGCAGGTCCGGCCGGTCGGTTCGACCATGCACCCGCCTCCTAGGGCTCGCATCGGGTTTCCTGAAATTCTTTAAGATGAAAAATAAGTGCCCAGAACTAAAGTGGTCAAGATTGCCATTATCGTTATAAAAATTCTCACATTTGCGCTTTTATTGGTACATTTCTTCTTTAATTAGACGTGAGGTTTTCTGACTGTTTGACGAAAGGGGCCGTTGGCCAGCTTACCCGCTGCTTGTCTTGAAGTTGTTGGTTGCCTGCGTATCCGCAGGTGACTCATTGCTTCGTCGATTAATCTCTCGCTGGTTCGTCGCCGATGCCGGCTGGTCGCCGTGATCAAAGGGGAGGGAGTTTGGCGGCTGAAAAGCCCGCGCACACACACAAACTCGTGCGGCTGCCGGTCGCACAACTTGGGTTCTGTTGCTGATTGCACACGTTGTTGTTGCTGTTGTTGTACACGAGGTTGTTGATGTTGCTGCTGCTTGCACGCTGCGCCGTTCACTCGTTGCTGTTTTCGTCGTTGTTCTTGCTGTTAAAAAAAACACGTCTGCTTGCTTTGAGCCTTTCAGAAAAGTGAAAAAGTCGGCATTGCTGAAATTCCGCCATTCTTCTTTAACAGGCCTCTGTAAACTTTACATCGTTCTCCTTTGGTACTAGGTGAACGATCACGATGCAGTGCGTTGTTCCTTAGAGCTATATGAACGAACGAAAAGAACGCGATTCTCCGCTGCGCTGGTTCTTCGTGATCGGCTGGTTCAACTGGCGTCAGTGTTGCCAGGTGATCAGCGCCCGCATAACATAAATTTTGAGCAAAACTATGCTAAAATAATAATTGTTTGTATTTCATTATTGGCATTTTCGCAAGCTTCACTTTCTTTTGATTTCACAATTCCAAATTGAAAATATTGGCGGTATCACATCGCACACGCATCAGCCAAAATCTCGATGACACCATCGATTAGATAACAAATTGACGAACTTTTGAATAAAGTTCACATATCAAAGAACAAGATTCGATATTTGTATACCGTGAAACATTTTAAGCTCATAAAATATTGCGTTGATGTCACGAAAACAATTTTGCTAGAATAAGCTAGCAATAAACTTTAAAATATGCTAGATTTCAGGCTATAAGCTATTTGCAAATCTTATAAGCTTTTCCATTTTCAAATATGCTAGATCTAACCTGAAATAAGCTAACCTGGCAACACTGACTGGCGTTGCTAATTGATGCATGTTGCAAACTGATCCCTTTTTGTCCCACCAGCGTTGCCAACGGATCCAGCGTTGCCAACGTTGAAATTGCAACATACTGTGTGTGTTGTGAGGCCATCAGGATGCTGCCTCACAAAGATTTAAATCCATATTCGGTTTCTTATCGAGCTAATCTATATCCATTATCTATATCATCCCATGATATTTAACTTTTCTATGCTTTCATAACCCTCCAATTTTTATTTATTTCATTTTCAACTTTGTTATCTACTTTTCAGTTTATCTAACATTGTTCTGGCACTCCCTATGGAAATGGCAACTAAAAGGCAATGGCAAAACATGTGTTTTCTTTTGCTTGCAACTACATCGATTCCCTTAACCAAAATACAAGCTTCATCTAAACTGCATTTCCCAAAAGCCAAAGCGGAACTTATCACACCACTTGCTCTGCCACGAATGTAAAGTTGAAAAATTCATGAAAATTGCAAGAAAAAAGTGTTGAAAATAAATGGAGTTTAGATAAAACGCGTCGCATTTCACGCGCGAGTTTTCCAGCTTTTCCAGTTTGCCTGCTGCAGGCCTGTTGACAACGCTTCCGTTTCCGGTTCGCGACGGTTACCGGCTGCCTAGCGCCACCTGGCGACGGCACGTGATAAAGTTATGACAGAAAAGCCGTTGCTAAAAAGAGAGAGAGAGAGAGGTGCAAGTCTTTGACTGCAAATAAATTGCATTTGTTTTGGCAGGCGCATTTCACTTTTGTTGTTGCTGTCGATGCTTAACCCTACATTGCCCGCGATTTTATTATGCAAGGCTCGCATTTTTAGTTCCTGTTGTTGGTATTATTATTTTGTTATTGTAGCCGCTCTTTTTTTATTTATTTGCGTGTAAACTCAGTCACGTCCACAACGCAACTAGAGAAACTTGGGCCGCCCTGCAATCAGCGTTTTTATGCATTCCAGCGACTCATTCCCCCTTCCTTTGCTCCTCTGCCACTTTTATCCCGCATCCTGGCTATTCCATTTTGAGAATTCCATTCGAGAGTCGCGCTCATTTGACTTATTTTTCCTGGTTTGCAGCGCAGCAACAAAGCTGCATAATTTTAGTTAACATTTTTGGCATTTTATGCACGAAAACGTTTCTGGGTTAATTTGCATTTCAACAGTACGGCTTTCAATTTCTCTCGCTCCACCTTTCTGCTCCCCCCTCTCTACAGGTGAAAAATAAAATTGAATTAACAGCTAAATGAAATGGAATTTATGTGCACGCGTTCAAAAATATTTGCTGTCATGATTTTCTATAAGGGAAATTCCATTTGTGCAACCGCACAGCAGTTGGTTAGTTGCACGTTCAATGTTATATGTTGCATGTTGCATGTTGCCCGGGCAACAGGTGCATTTATGTATTTGCAGCTATACCGAATCATTCAATTGTAGCAGCTGTAAGCGGTAAATTGCTGTTGTCATTTTCAATATAGGAAATCATTTACACATCAATAAGCAGATACAGAGATACAGTTAAAGAACAAAGAATCTACAAAAATCGATGCAGAGATCATCTCAGTTATCGATAAAACTATAAATTTATAATTGTAGTGCTTGGATGCTGAATGAAAAAAAAAAGTAAATAAATATATGAACACTGTAGATACAGATACTCTGAACAAATACAGAATGCTTAGTAAAATTATGCACTAAAAAAAGATACAAATGCACAATAAAGATACAGATACAGAGGAAAGATACACATATAGAAATAAATTCACAGAAAATATACTGAAACAGTAAAAGGATACGAGTACATAAACAAATGAAGATACAGATACTCAGATGTATTTACAAATGATGATGCAAAATAAATCTCAAGCTGCCATTTGAGAGTTTATTTTGCAAGTTGAACCGACGACAAAATAAAGAGATAGAAACAAATGAAACAGAGAGGAATTGACAAAGAAGTTTAGAGAAAGACGAAAAGAGAGTAGGAATAAATTTGAATTATATTTATTCACATTTATTCAAATTTATTTATAAGATTGACTTTCTAAGAGTTGAAATACAAACTGAGGCATATTAAGAGAATAAATAAAATAAATACTTGCGGGCAACTTGCATGAACTCTGTCTATCTCTCTCTCTATCTCTCTCTCACTCTGTTTGCCTCTGGCCCATCAAATGGATGTTGCAACAATTAGCTAGCAGTTATCTGTTTATTACACCAAAAAGTCCTAGGCGGATCCGTTGTGGGCATACATTTTTGGCTGCAGGCATTAAACAAACTAGGACAAAACTCATTTGCTATACAGACAGGATGTGCAGGATGTAAGAAAGAGATGGGAAAGAAAACAGATAGAGAGAGAGAGCAAGACTTTAGGTATGATTGTGTTGTACTTTCAACACGCCTCAAATGTTGCAGCTTCGAATCTTAAAAGTTTCATGCGGTTTTAGCAAAGTTTTCGTTGCCTTATTTGTTGTGGTTATTGCTGCTGCTGATGTTGTTATTGCTGCACTTGTTGTTGCAATTGTTGTGTGTTGTTCATGTAGCTCTTAGAATTTTGTGTTTGCATGGAATTTTAGCATGCGCTGAAACTGCAGATTCTTCAACCCATTCACGTTCTTGACAGAGCCTTACCGAGCCGAAACCGAAAAACTTGATGGCCAAAAAACACATCAAAAGCCACTTGCTGCAGGTTGACGCTGTTGCTTTTGTGGTTAGTCTTCCATCGCTTACTCTCGGGAGTCCTCCAAAATATGTCAGAGTGAGATCTCAGCGTGAAAACTTTCAAAATGATTTCATTAACCAGCCGCCTGAGAAAATTAGCACCTGTATTTAGAATTGCGGCAAACGAAAGGAATTAGAAAAGTGAGTGACGGATAATGAAGACAATCAAGTGTGAATTTCACGAAGAAGATGAAGACTCTCCCGAGTCGACATCTGATATGATAAGTTCATAATACATTTTAGCTCTTTTATATTCAGATTAGTTGAAAGTTTCATCTGCCGCAGGCTAATTGAAGCGCAAACTGACAAGTTGTTGGTACGGTATCAATTAGGATGCTTAACTTAAAGTTTACTTTTATAGAGTTATAGTTTGAACAGATACTTGGGGAATTTTAGGAAATTATAAATTGCCTTGTTTAGCATAGATGTTACTCTAATGTAACTACTTAGCAGTGCTTAAAATATAGATATTAAAACCGATACGAGCATAACTACAGATATACAAGTGTAAAGAGCGTACTTATTATTAACAGACTTTGACATAAATAAATTTATATAACAAATCATACTTTTATTTACTGATTTCCAGGGACCGTAAAAATGATTATTTTTTTAAACTTAAAAAATCACGCACTTCTAATGGACCTAGATAAAATGGTTAACACCAAAATCTTTACTTTTTCTCAATCTCTGCATTTCCGGCTTAATTTTTAAAATTATGATTTTTACTTTTTTCTTCACTGATAATGATTATTTTTGAGTAATTTTATAAAACTTAGACAGTAAATATTATTTTTGAAATAATATTATTTTAAAATAAAACTCAAAAATAATGATTATTAATGATTTTTATATTGCTAAAAATCGCTAATATAAAACTCAACAACTCATAAAAAAATATATATAATAAATTGATTATTATTTTAAAAAAATATTTTAGAAAAACAATTATTCTGGGAGGTAGATTTAGGGTCTAATAATAAAGACATTAAATAATATTGGTCAAAAATTTAACACATAATTTAACATATACTATTGAGTTTTATGTTGAGCGAAAAAAATAAAAATTAATAATAATCATTATTTTTGAGTTTAACTTTTATTGTTAAAAATAATGATTTTGGTCTACGTTTTATAAAATTACTTTAAAATAATGGTTATTAGTGAAGAAAATTTTTAAAAATTAAAATTTGATCATTATCATGTAATTTTGATAATATAACTTACAATGATTACTGTCCCTGCTGATTTCTATTTATTTTTTATTAAATGATAAAAATAAAGATTGGTTTTTAAAATTTGCTTAGTTAAGATTGTTAAAGCCAGAGATAGTAACTATATCAATCTGGTTATTAAAGTTAATTTGATATATTTAAATTTATATAGAAATGGTTTAAAAAAGGCAACAAGCCACAGTTGCAGGCCTCAACTCAAACGTAAAAGCGTTTGTGATAACAATGATAATAGTTGGCTTTGCTCATTTAAGCCGCAACCACACTCAATTGGCCAATGACTGAATGAACTTGGGCACAAAAGCCCTGACAATTGAAATGTATGTTCGGGGCATGTCATAACCTTTGGCCGCCACTTAAATCTGACCTGATGCATGAAACGGGTCATTCAAGTGGAAGACTGGGAAGTGACTGGAAGTGTGCGAAAAGGGAGAATTGTCGATTAATCAGATTTGGCAGGCTTACAATTAGTGGAGTGGAGAGCAAAGGGGAGTGAAGTCTACTATGCTAACATGCAAATGTCACTGTCGAGCTTAGCTTCAATTTTAATTAATTTGTAATCCTTGACATTGAAGTTTTGGGGGTTCAGTGCAATTAGAGAGGCAGCTGCTGCCAAGGATTACAGCTGGAGACATTTGTTCCATGCATTTATCAAATGTCAACATACGTTGTCAAAGACTCTCACACACACACAATCATTCTCACACACACGACACAGAATTCCCAATCAAATTCCAATTAGACATTTGAAATTTAATCATTCGAACTTCGAATCAGGAAGCCCTTCCTTAACACACAGAAAAGGGGAGAAAGGGCGTGACACCGGATGAGTCTCTTGGCATAATTAGGCCGCGACTGGACTCAAGAGAATATCTAATTCAGTTAACAGCATATACATACGGCTAAATGCCACTTTCAGCCATATCAAATGCAAGCATCATTTACATTTCACAACAAAATTACCGCAAATTGAATTCATGATTAACTTCAGATTTGGCAATTGACAATTGAGGAGAACTCCCTTTATTTCGTATGACAAGGCTATGATAACTTTGTGCTAAAGTTTAAGCAATAGAAAGAATTGTATAAATAGTTATTTGAACTTTTTTAATACACCCTGAAATATTGCCAATTTAACTATCTTATAATATTTATTTCGATTTCTGTGCGCTACAGAGTATCTGACAATCGAGCACACTCTGATGGTAAATGAAACCGAAAATAGTTCTTAAAATTTTCAACAAATTTTAAGTTCAAGGCTTAAGAACTTTCTTTAAAGTTATTTGCGAGATGTAAACCAAAATGTTGTTAGCGGGAAATGCGTAATAACTTCTGGTAGTTGGTTGTTTTGGTTGTTGGGCTGGTTTCAAGTGTATAATTTATTTATGGCATTTGCGACATCGGCAAAAGGCAAAACTGAAAGCTCAGTGAATTACAATTACGACCACGCCCACCGATACGGATGAAACGATTTGTGTGGGCGGTCGTTATGATTGCAGCTTTGATTTGTGTTTTTCCGAAGAAATTTGTCTGCCACAAACAGACAGACCGTTGGACAGACGGACGGACAGAATGACGGACGGCCTTCTCGAAGCACTTTACTCACAAATTGTGTTCATTTGCATATTCGAAACTTTGCCTAATTGAACATAATGCCACTTAATTAAAGTTAAGCAACTTTCCCAAAGGGCTGGAGGAGAAGAGAAACAGGGAACAGAGAACAGAGGGGCGAAACATCTTGGCAACAACTTGGAACCAATGTAAAACTATGCCCCCAACATTTATGACACTTTGTTGTTGGCATTCCCCAATTAGTTTAATATGTCGCAAAACGCAAACCCGAAACAAACTATCCCCATATTCATCGCCTTTTATCTCATTCCATACATCAAAGTAGTTAAGCATTTATGACTTTCTGTTTAAATATTTAAACGTATTTTCAAATTGGCCTAAACGTTGGCTAAATGGCAATTGCGGCAATTAATTACTATTTCAATTGCAACAGCCGTTGATTAAAATGATGAGGCCATTCAATAAAGGGAGTATTTAGTTAGACAGAAGTTGCATTGAAGAATCTAGGAATTGCGAATCAAAGTCTTAAAACCAGAATAAGATATTAAACTTGGCAAAACCATAGCAAATTGGGTTAATAAAATATCAAAAGCAAGATAAAGATGATATTATGGTTTTTTCGACACCACGTAGATTTGATACCCTTTCCGAACACTTTATTCCCTAGGCAAAACTCCAGCAGGACTCTCCAGGGAATTCCCTAGGGAAAACTTTAACAGGACTTCAGCAGGACTCCCTAGGGAACTCCCTACGAAAAACTCCAGCATGTAATTTCCCCATGGAATTTCCCAGGGAAAACTACAGCAGAATTCCCTAGGGAAAACGCCAGCATGACTCCCGAAGGAATTCCCTGGGGAAAACTCTATCAGGACTTAGTAGGGAATTCAATATGGACATCTCCGGCAGGACTCCTTAGCGAATTGCCTAGGGACTTAAGCCAGGGTATTTTGCTAGATTTTTCCTAGAGAATTCTGCCGAAATTTCGTAGGGAGCTCTACCAAAAATTCCTTAGGGATTCCCTAACGAAAATGCCTCCAAAATCCTTAGGAACGAAAATGCCTCCAAAATCGTTAGGGAATCCCAATGGAACTTTACATAATACCTCCTACTGAATAAAGCATGTGCATTCATTTTAAATAATTTTCTTAATTAAATTTATTTTTTAATTTTTTTTATTTTCAATCCCATTTTTGTTTTGTGTTTAAGCTTGTTTTCATAGTTCTTAATGCATATTAATGCCAGCTGTGTGGAATCCACTAGATGAATTTCTTCTGAAATGAAATTTAATAAAATAATATTAAATCTGTCTGCCATTTCTGTTAAGGCTAAGTAGGCTTTAATCAAAAATTTCCTATTAGAAATTGCCAGTTGTAAAATGTCGTTTTTAGCATTTTTTGTTTTCCTGTACCTTTGGTGTGGAATTTGCAGCTTCGTTTTCGTCGTTGAATCGTTTTTCTGGGATGAATTCGAATAGTTTTCAATAATCGCCGACAATGAGCGCAGTTCCCGCCAAAAGAACTTGCTCCGCGGTGGCTCCGAATGATTCCATTTCCAGGTGACAGAGAAGCTTGTCTCGGCTGGACCGCGAATATAGAGGTAAACTAATTCGTTCAACCGAGTGATGACTGTAACTGGCGAATTGATCGATTTTCTTGAACTTATCGCTTTTTGCACTGCTCTCCCGATCCTCGTTGATTTTGTAAGTGATGTAGAACGTCGATTCACTTGCATTTGTTGACTGCGTGTCGCCATCAAGCTGCAAATAATAAACAAATTATATTTAATTTTTAAATTAAAACCAACGCGTCTTATTTAGACACAAGCCTTTGCTTAGCCTGTACATGCACCAAGCGAAGTCTGTGACAAGTGACAAGAGCTGCTCGCCATCAGAAATTGCACACTTGACGTATATTAACAGAGTTGACGAACTGTAAATTTAACATAAAGTGCAACTGCTCCACACTGCTAACACATAAAATACTTGTGTGGAGTAACATTGAAATTGTTTGAATGTAATTAGAAATAATATGGTTATAAGTAAAATGTGCAAAATAAAATATTTAAAGAAAACAAAAATATACATTTACTTAAATGATTATTAATAGTAGAGTTGTGTCGTTTCGTTCTGAAAAAGTTCAAGTGAACGGGTCATTAAGATGAACGAGTGAACTTATTCAGTCAATCATGAACTAAACCGATCATTTTGCAGCTGGTCAGTAATTTTTAAAAAAAAATTGTACATGTAACAATGCTTTAATTTCATACATATATTTTTAAGTTTTGAACAGTGTGAAGGGTTATTTAAGCCAAAAAAAAAAAAACAATTTCCTCATTTTGCTCATTTTCAATAAGCCAAGGTATAGGTATAACCCAAAATATTAAAAAATAATCCTTAATATATAATATTTTGCTGCTGTCGTCTATTCTTATTAAGAACTTAAAACACATTTCACATTCCACTAAGAAGAAACAGTTGTAGCCTATTCACATCGTTTATCTTTCATAAACAACTGACCAACTGATCAAAATGACCTATTCATCTTTCATCATTCATGACCAACTGAATAGAAACCATATCGTTCATCGTTCATGAAAAACTGAATAGAAACCATCTCGTTCATAGTTCATGACCAACTGAATAGAAACCATCTAGTTCATGACCAACTGAATAGAAATCTTTCATCGTTCATAGTTCATGACCACCTGACCAACTGAATAACTGAACTAAATGACTGATTTAGTTCACGCCCGAAAAATGAACGATTGAACTTATTCAGCAAATTGAACTAAAATGCCCAACTCTAATTAATAGTGATTTTGTAACATGGTCCCTAAAAAATACTTGCGCTCATTAACAGTGTGCAGAGCAATATGCTGCAGCCCTGGTACGAGTTAACAGAGCGCCGGAATGTCAATCAAATAAACAAAAAGAAGCGGCGTGAAGAAAAAAGCGAAAAAACTGCAGCGAAATCAATTCCCGAGTAACAAAAAAGCCAAACTAAATGTTGTAAATAAAAGTTATAAATCAAATACAAGTGTTAAACATAACGAAGACAAGCTGGAGACACATTTTATGGCCAAGATGGGCAAGGTAAGCGCAGAACAAGAAAATTGAAGCAGCGAAAAGAAAAAAAAAAGACAAAAGAGACAACGCTGAGTGACAGACAGGCGAGACGGACGGACAGATGGAAGGAGGGTCGGACGGAGGGACGAGATATACGCGTTGTTTGGACAAAATCAGTTTTGGACTCGATAAGTGTATGTACAAATCAGAAATATTTACCTTGAGCGGCGCCAGCTTCAGCACTATGGAGCTGCTCCCCTCGTCGCTCCCTCTGCCCCTGAAGCTGTGCAACTGCAGTCGCTGCGTGGAGACGCCAAACTGCTGCGCCTGCTGCAACTTGAGACAGGCCAGGAGATTCTCGCAGTTGTAGACATGTGTTAGGTTGATTTCCACTCCAAACTTCAGCTGCACTTGCTCCTTGTAACGCTGCTCCGCCGCCTGCGCACGCACTATCATACCACGCAAATAATCCACAGCGTTGTTGCTGCTGGATCCCGGCCAGAGTTTCTGCCAGGCATTGGGCACCTGAGAGAGAGAGTGAGAGAGAAAGATTAACATAGATTGATGCTCCTGCTGTTTCGAACAGTACTGCCATTTTAGCTATTAAGTAGCTAGACTTGGCAAGTTTGTAATTGAAAATTTGGCTATTTAAAGACAAAAAAATAGAATGCCAGATTAGTTTATGAAATTAATACACTCTTCGCAAAAAATATAAAAGTTTAGTACTGGAAAATTTTGATGAAGAAAGTTTGGAGCAGCTTATATCGAAAACTCTGATTTGACGATTGGAAAAAACTTCTGAAATCGTTGAAAGACAATTTATAGTTTCATAATTCTAATTAGTAAATTATAATAAAAAATATAAAAAAATTTGTTTAAAACTGCACATTGTCGAAAGATTTTCTGTTGTATCAATTGGATGCATTTCAAATCCGAGAAATATCTGTCGATAATGTTCTTGTTATTAATAAAATAGCTTTATTTAATGCTTTTGTATTTTAGGTACTAACCTATAATCTTAATTTTCAATCTATAATATTCAATATAAAAATTTTGATTTTTGTTCACTATTTTAATAACTTTTTAGCTTTCTCTAGCTAATTTTTAAGAGGTAGAGACTGTGCCAGCACTGGCTTCCACTCACCTGCTGCTCGCCGAGCGCTTGCAGCGCATTCGACTCCACATCCAGTGGAGGATTCCCTGTCGCCGTCGACTCCTTGAGCCAGCTGTGCAATTGGGACAGCAACTGATGCACTGTTCTGTACAAAAGTGCGCCCAATTGCAGCTCGGCGTGCACAAACAACTGCCAGGGAGAGGATGAATCGGTGCCCTTCATTTCTAGCACTTCCTTGGCCGTCTGTGTTATGCTGCAGTTGTTGGCCAACTTGCGCCACAAGCTTAACAACGGCTTGATCTGCTGCTCCAGGCGTTGTCTGGCATTTGTCGTAGACACTTCCCCGTCAGCTGCAACTGCTGCTCCCGCTCCGTAGTTAACACGACGCAGTTGCTTGATCACCAAACGCGCTTGCTCCATTTCCCGCTGCTGTTGCGCCTGGCTTGCCAGTCCATACATGCTGGGCTCATCCACATCCGGCAGCTTCTCCAGCGCCGCATAGTAATCCTGTAGCTGGCCGCTCGTTGGCATATTGCTGGCCAATCCTAGAGGCATCCAGCGATTGCTTAGCACATCGGCAGCGCAGAACTGCGACAGATAGCTCCTCAAAATCTCCACATCCCTATCATTATTGATTCTCCCGCCATAAGCTAAGGATTCGCAGAGTCGCTGCATCAATGTCCAGTCACAGCGTCCACTAGCCAGCTGTGCATCCAGCCAAGTTAATACGCCCAAGGCCGCCTTGAGATCGGCCTCGCCGAACTCGTAGTACTTGGACCAGCCCTGTGGAATGTATTGACGCCTCTGCTGGAGCACCGCCTGCAGCAGGAACATGACCAATCGCATCTTCAGGCCCTTGGCTGACTGCTTTCTGGCCACCTCCGGTTCGAGGCTGGCGGCATAGTTCTGCAGCATGCGCTGCACCTGCTGCTTGAGGCCACGTGGCTGCTCGTACCGCACCTTGAGGCACTTGTAGACCGCCGACTCGCTGAATCCTCTGGTGGATTCACACAGCAGCCACAATCGAAAGTCGGGCGACTTTCGCACTTCCCCCAATTGCCTTTCCATTTGTGGCAGCCATTCCGGCACCAAGTGCACATTCTTAATGCACAGCCATTGCCCCTCGGCGGCCGCTTGTTGCAGGGCCAACAGGGCGCGCTGCTCGCTGCCACGCCCAATGGCCAGCTCCAGGTACTGCTGGGATCTCTTTAGAGCCACGCCGCGCAGCTCCGTGGCCGGATCTAGTTCTGGCTGACTGATCATTAAAACGGGTCGATCACAGCTGCTCTGCTCCAGCAGCTGTTGCACGCTCGGCTGTGTGGCAGCTTCGGGCGAGAGACCCAGCAACTGGCTGCTGGCCAAGCGCAGCTGCGCCAACAGCAAATCGGGCCGAAAGATTTGGGCCAAGAGCACGCGCTGAAACGGCGATGAAATGGCAGCTGGAAGTAGAGAATTTCATTTAAATCAGCGATCGTTGCAAATATGAATTTTACTTTTAAAATAATAATTGCAAATTTAAAATGATGCTTACGTTAAAAAAAAAACTTTTTAATTCATCTATAATTTTAAAAATATTCGAATTCAAATTTTATTTAACAGTTCGTTCAATAATTCCTAGCTGCAATTAAAAACTTTTTTATAACTATTTTTTAAATTTAATTTTACATAAATATTAAAGATAATAATTTGTTTTGATTAAGCAAAAGAGTTTTTAAATTACTTGTGTATAAATAGTGAAATTTAATTGCAATTAATTTTAATTTTTTAATTCGGATATTTAATTATTGTTTTGGAAATTTAGATTGAGAATTAAAAATCAGTTGTTAATTTAATTTTTTAAACTGAAGATGTTACTTGTAAAAAAAGGGTATCTCAATTTCTCAGGTTTCATTTTGTAATTTCCTACCTCTAACCTACGATCTCTGATAAATGTTGTGTTAATTAATATTAATTATCAATTTACTTACGCAGCACATCGTCTGTTTGCTGCTCGATGAATCCCCGCCACACATAATCCTTGTCGAGTTGCAGTTGCGCTCTCATCTCCGGCAGCTGTTGCAACAACTGCGCGAGCTTCAGTTGCGAGTCCCGGCTCATGCAATCCGGGAAACCTGCCAGGAGGTTGTTGCCTCCATCGGCGCTGCCCATGAAGTTGCTGACAAACAACTCCCACTCCTTGAGGCCAAGTGCTGAGCCATAAGCCTGTCGACACACCCAGAGGGCCAAGGTCAATTGATCCTCTCTGGTTGTGGCACGCGCCAGTTGCAAGTAAACACTTCTCACAAGACGCTCGAATAGCTGAGGCAGCTCCTGGCCACGCAAGGCGCCCAAGAATAGCTCGATGTAAACCAAGGCAGACAGTTCATAGCCCTGTGTGAGGCCAGCATAAAAGTCCGCCGCCTTAACACAGAGTTCCCGGAGCGAACCGAACTGGGCGAGCAGCGTCTGCTTCACTTGACCACTCTGCTCCAGGGCAGCATCGATCTGGGCGCTGCTCTGTTTCACCTCGTTGAGGCTGGCCAGGAGCTGCTCATTGCGTAGTATATCGCCCTCAGCCTTGGACAATTGCTCCAACAACTTATCCTGCAGCACTTGACGCTGCTTGAGCAGCTCACCTTCACGCTGCAGCAGCTCGATGCGTTGTTGCTCCAGTGCGGGGCTCTTCAGCACAATTGCCTTGGACAGCAGTTGATCCGCCAGTCCCGTGGCAGTCACTGTGAATCTCAAGAGATTCACCTGACCACGTTGCTCTGGCGGCAACGCTTGCAAACGATGCGATTTGCTGATCAACACGAGTTGAAAATCTTCATGTAGATCCACAAGTTTACTGCCCACCGCCAGCTGGCGTTTGTTGAACCTCACGTAGATGTGGCCCTGCAACAGCTCCAGCAACGGCGGACGCAGTTGCTCGCAGTCCATGACGAGCAGCGTTTTGCCAAATCGCACAGCCAACTCCAATTGATAGCACAGCCGTTCATTTCCCTGTGTGGTCAACTCACTTGATCTTCCTGTGGCCCGTAAATGCGCCGATAGCCATTGTCCCGCTGTCTGTGTGGGATCGAGGAGCAGAGGCACCGGGCAGCTGCCATAGGGCAAAGCTAGCATCTCTCGGAGCAGCGAAGCGCTCTCAATGATCTGTGCATCGCGTGCCAGCCCTTGACTCTCCCAGATAATCTGCTGCTGCTCCGTGACGAGAGTTTGACGCAGCTCAAACTGAGATCCTGGCAGACGAAACTCCAGGCTGAGGCGTTTAATTGAAGCGCTGAGGAGGAGTAGGAGAGAGATTACTTGAACGCTAGTCAATTATTATGATTACTCACCCTCGTTGCTCCACGCCCCATCCCGCATAGTAGTTGATAGCCATGGCCAGCAGCAACATTTTTCCGTCCAGCGTTTTGTGTGCTTTCTTCAGCTCCGCCAGCTGCTCGCTCCAAGTGGCATACTCCGCACTTAGTTTGCCCACGAGGAGTTCGGCTGCCTGGAGTGTGGCGCCCGCCTCTTGGAGCTTCAGCTCCAGCACAGCCGCCTCTTGGGTGTAGGTCTGCAACTTGGCCGACAGCTGCTTGACCCGTTTGTCCACATCATCCAAACCACTGGCCAGCTGCTCCATCTCATTCTCAGCCGCATTGAGATTATGCTGCAGTTCGTTTTGTTCCCGCTCCAAGGGCTTGATGCTCTGGATGACGCGGGCATAGCGGACGCTGGCTTGAACCCAGGCGGCCAGAGGAGCTGCCGCTGCCGAGGCACGTTTGGCGTTCTTGGATTCGTAGGAATCTCCCTTCGCTGCGAGCAGTCGTTCCACGGCCAGACAGTTCTCCGGACTGATGTGGGCAGGATCCAATGAGCGTATGTCCTCCTTGACGCCACGTTTGGCCAGAAAGGTCTTCATGCTGTTCCACGAGGTGTCCCTGATGCCCATGAGCCGCAGCACGCCCTCGAGGATGTCCCTCACCGCCTCCGGTGGAGCACGCAGCGATCGAATCTCGGAGAGCGCCTCAGATTTGATTTGGCCCACCGCCGTGCTGGCTTGGGCCAGAATTGGCTCCACCTCGGCCAACTCCTGTTGAATCTCCCGCTGCCGTTGCTTCAGCTGCTCGCTGCTCAGCTGCGTCTGTTGCTTCAACTCCAGCATGCTCGATTTTTGCTCGTTCGCATTGTGCATCGTTTGCGAGATCATCTGGAGCGCATCATTCGCCAGCTGTCGCTTCTCGCCGAGCGCCTGCTCCTGGGCCGAGGCATTGGACTTGAGAGTGTCCACCAATCCATGGGCAGCTGCCAGCTTATCCACTCCCAGCTGCAGCTTGCCCAGACGCTGATCGATCTCCGCTGCCGCATTGCTGTACATGTGATAATAGCTGCTGATCAGTTGATAATAACGATGCGAAGGCTGCTCCGATGGCAACTCTTCGGCCACGTCTGCAAAGTGACTGCAGACGGGCACCTTGCCACGCCCCTTTCCTACGCCCGCCTCATTAAGCAGCTCAATGAACTGCTTGGGCAACATGGCCAGTGTTTCCCGCGACTCGGGACGCAGGTAGAGCATGTCCATTTGGCGGTGCAAAGCTGGACAACTGTTGAAATACTCCGGTAACTGTGGACTGCTCGGATCGAGCACTAGAATCAGATGCAGGTGCTCTCGTGCCCCTGAAAAGGGAGCATAGGAAGAAAGTTATAGTTGACTGTAAAGAGGTAAATTCAAATTACGGATCAAACTTTAAATCGAAATGATAAAATCGTCAAAGACTGTACTTGAATGCAGCAAATGAATTACAATGAACAAACTCCAGAGAGTTGTAGATTTCCCATAAGAATCGTTTTAGTTAACTCGGTACATTTTCTCTCCAACTTACGTTTCATAAAATAGGCGCCTAGGGATTCCTGGTATCCCTCCAGCTGTGCCGCCTGCTTCAAGGTGCTCGCCACCGACTCGAGATCATCGCCAAACAGTTCCAAGATCTCGCTGCCCTCGAGCAAGGCCTCGATGGGCTTCAATATATCCGGCACGCAGCTGAGCCAACAGTGCTCGATGAGCAGATAGCTCGTCTGCTGCTCCAACGCCGCTGTCTGCATCGCCAGCTTCAGTTCGTTGTAGAAGTCCGTCAATCCGTAGTTGAAATTCCCCTGTAGACTCAGCACCTTGGCCTGTTGCAGTGTGGCAGCTGCATAAATCGCATCCATGTGTCGATCTCCTGCCTCCGCGAGGATCAACAAGTGGGCATCGTTGCGGGACAAAACTCGGGCTACTTTTGCCGTCTGCTGCAACAGTTCCTCTGTAATGGGCGCTGTAATGCTGTAGCTTTCGGCATCTAAAGGAGAAAAAAGGGGAAAGAAGATAGTTTTAAATCAGCGGTGGTTACGAAATCTGAATTCGAGAGCACAGCAATAACAGCTACAACAGTAGACAGAAAAATAGTTGGGAGCAGTCGCTGCTCCCGGAGCCACTGCGTGCCCACCGCTGTTTTAAATGATAACGATAGTTGTCCAAGTGTTCTTTAGGCAGTCTTAACCTTAATAATATTTATTGACAAATCCGTAGAACAATTAGTAACGTTAGTAAATGTTTATTTTTGTTAAAAAACGATTCTAAGGAAAGATAGTATATCTCATCCAAAAAATCTTCTATACCTTTCTGAATACCGCAGAAGAGATTTTTACAAATAAAACACTCTATAATCAATATCTTATAATTACATAGTGCTTTATACAATTACTCAATTTCCCAGCGAACTTTATCTAACATTTTCATGCCATGTTAAGTGTAAGTTAACAGTGCACTCACTAACATTTCATATGCATAAAAACTACTTGTAAGACAAACAAAACTCTACGCGCATCGTCATTGAAGTTGACTCCAATGGTAAACTCAATTTAGCCTTTTTGGAATTGATTAGAACAAATTAAACTTCCATCTATATTTTGCACAATTTATCTGCTACGAATTTTATATATCTGAGCCGCAATATTTTCTGTTTTTTTCTACCCGTTCTTTATATACTTGCAGTGGATGACCCCCGAAGAGGAGGCTCGCCAAAAGTTCATTATGCGGGAACGAGATCGCGAGAGAAAACGGATCAAACGCATGAATCCCGAGTATCGACAAATGGAACGGGAGAGGGATCGATTTCGCAAGCAGACGCCAAGGCCCAGTGTAGTTATCCCAAATCATATAAACACAATCACACACACTTACACACACACACACACATCTACATTGTGCTCTTCTTCTTGTGTTTTTTTTACTTCTCCTCATTTGTATTTCGCATCTTGAAACGGTATAAGAAGGTCAGAAAGCGACTTTCTACTCTTAATATACAGTTCTGGAGCAATGTACAACTTCAACTTCGATGCGCGTGACCCAAAAAAAAAAAAAAAAGACTATTCCTATAAGAAAATGGACGGTTTATCTAGGAGCATATAACATTTTAAGAAGATATAGGATAACAGAACTCCCTACTCTTAAATTATACAGTAGCTCACAGCTTATTTCAACCAGCACAAAAAGCAACTTTATTCAAAAGCTTAAATTACAAACCTAATCAAAAGTATTTTCAGAAAACTAAAATTATAATTTTCAAAAATCTATTCGCTACTATTCTTTGATTTTTTGAAAATTGCCAAAAAAAATGACTATCTACAAAATTTTTCTAAGATCAGTCAATATTTTTGCAGTCACTATTGTTTAAATTGTTTAAAGAATTTTTCTGCATCCCAAAATTTTTTTTTAAAAATCGAAGATAAAAGTTAAAAGTTAATTTTTACAAAAACTCAAAAATTTTCAAGTAATTTTCAATATTTTCATATTATGAGTTGACATAACATTATTCAATGTTTTTTGTTGTCACTATTAGGATTGTTTAAAGAATTTTTTTGCATCCCAACATTTTTTTTTAAATATCGAGGATAAATGTGTTTTTTTTTCAAAAGCTCAAACATTTTTTTAGTAATTTTCAATATTTTCAAATTTTGAGTTGACATAACTTTAGTTTTCTGTGAGTACTTTTGATTAGTTTCGTATTTAACTTAGCTGTATTTGAAGCATTTGAATAAAGTTGTATTTTGTGCTGGTTGAAATAAGCTGTGAGCTACTGTAAATTGTTGAAATGTTCGTGAAAATCAACAGATATCAATTATGTTGAAAATAATTGCAATTTTGTAGTAAGGAAGTTGGATTTAGAAATCTATAATTTCTACTGGGTCATAGATAGTTTTCCACTTACTGCATATTGAGATTTGTCTTTGCACCTCCTCCAGCCACTCATCGTGTGCCAGTCCATGCAATTGTCCCTTCGATTTCGAGGACTTTGGAACAAAGTAGATTTTCTATGAAATCAAATGAAAGACAATAAGCAACTGTAGATAGAAATGAATTTGGAGACCAACCTCCTTGCCCAGATATTTGCGCATAGTCTGCTTGAGAATTGACTCAAATTGCTGGACATGCTCCTCGCTGGCCAAGCGATCCCTAAACATGCCCAACAGCTCGCAATACAAGGCCTGCAATAGAAATCAGATAAAAGTCAACTGCCAATTGAGCTAATCAAATTAAACAAGTTACCTCATTGAAGTCAGAGGGTGGATAAAAGACAAGCGAGTCCAGTAACTTCATAATGCTCTTGGGGCTGAACTGATAATGAACTTGATTTTGAGCTCCAGAGGCTGTGAATGTTGTTTGCAACTGCGAAAGAGAAAAGCGCGTTAACCGAGAGAGAGAAAGAGGAGGAGAGAGACCAGTTACCTTTTCAAAGCACTCCATTAGACATTCGCACACATGTTGCAAATTGACGCTGCTGCCACTTGTCCTGAAATGTCCTTTGAGCAGCGGCTCGAGGCGGCACTGAACGATAGCCATCATATCGGAGGCTGTTGGTCGTCCGACGCGCACATATTGATTGATGGCCAAGTAACGCGGAGCAATTTTCGACAGATTACCGCTAATGGACGCACAGATTTGCAATCCGCTGACGGTCACCCACTCCAGATTGTCCGCGTAGAAGCCGCCGCGTTGCACAAGCTGCAGCAGCAGCTCGACAATCTCACACGCACCCCAGGCGTCCAATTGACACAGATCCAGATTCTTCATGAACAGCACCAGACGCGATTGTTTCGGTCGATATTCTCGTCCCCGCACACCGCTCACCGTGACGCAGTGCGTCCTTAGCGTGTGCAGGACATAGGCGGCCGTCAGCTGTGTGGAGCAATTGATGCTGGCCAGCTGATAGCCCGAGTGCTCCAACATGGCCTGTTGCAAGATTAACGTTTTGCCCGCTCCACTTGGTCCGACGAGCACAAAGGGACAAGCCTTTCCCGCTGGCAGCTCCAGCAGCGATCCTATTGTATTCAAATATGACTTGACGTAAGCTGTAACTATTAGCTGACTGTCCCGCTCCGGCGGCTCGACCACGCCCACCGCATACTGCTCGAGTGCGTTGCGCTGTGGCTCAAAGTAACTCAGCTCGGCGTGATTGGGTTGGGCCACATAGAGATTCGCACGTTGCAGCACCAGCTGTGCAAATTCACGCTGTCGCTCGCTGGGAATGTAGCCGAGAATGGCGCGAAGTGTGGCAGCTCCATACTCCTCCATCGATTGACTATTGTGCAGCTGCAGCAGCAGAGAGCGCAACAAACTGACTTGACTGATGCCAGGCATTTGACTGTGGAGAGGTGGCGAAAGAAGTATTAGAGAGAGCTTGATATGTGATCAAACAATCAGAAAGGCATAAAAAGTAATACATATAGTGAACCCAGGATATACTGAATAAGATAAAAATTATTTAGTTTTTCTCATTCGCGTTCTTATCATATCGTAGAATCATCCCTTGTTTATAAAATTAAATTGAGAAGAACTTAATGGATCACATATTAATCTATCAAATTATTACTCTCTTAATACGATATTTATAAAATAGTTCAGAATATAAATTAATATTCAACTCAATTAATTTTTCATTTAAATCAGCGGTGGGCACGCAGTGGCTCCGGGAGCAGCGACTGCTCCCAACTTAAGTAGACGCTAGACTCTAACACAGAACATACTCAATAAGATAAAATTATATAGTTTTTCTCATTCGCGCTCTTATCATATCCTTTGTTTATAAAATTATATTGAGAAGTATTAATTGATCACATCTTAATTTTTCTAATTATTACCCCCCTAAAACGATATTTATAAAATAGTTCAGAATATAATTTAACATTCAACTCAATTGATTTTTTCTTTAAATACTTCATTTATTATATTTAATTTTGTTCTTTTAACTTTAGAACTCCTCGCTTTCCCTTCATAAACCCCTGCTCAAAGCTGTACTCACTCCAATATGTGCTCAGTTTCCAGCCACTCGACAGCGATCCTGAAATTGCCATCAATATAGCTTTGTAGTAAATCTCCATAGGGTTCCTTGGTTAGCTCGTGTTTTAGTATTTCTTGCATAGGATAATAGTCGTAGCTATAAAACAATTACAGGTTCCTTATTAAGTTTACTGTTGTCACATTTCTTGACTGAATACTTACCTCATGTTCACAATGCCCATGCGGGATATTGTGGCCGGGGAGGCGTGACGTACATCGACCGTTTCGAATATAAAGTTGACATTGTTGCCGAACTGTATGCGCCAACCCGAGGGCAGTGTGAGGAGTCTATACAAATGAAGTATTTAAGAAAAGACACAAGATGAAGACACAATCAACAAAAATACACTCTTAATATATCTAGTTATCTTTTTTGCTTTACTTTTGACATGTATATGTCTTTTGGCTAGGAAACCACTTAAGAAATGTTAATGTTAACAGCGTCTGTTAATGTTAGTAAAAAGAGCGCCTTAAATGTTACAGAAATTATAATGTTTGTTGACTTTGGGACAGCCTCAGACATATACATGCTCAATGTAGATGAAAATCCTTTTGAGAAGAAGGATTCTTTTCATTTATCTTCTGTTCCGTTGAACTACCCTGCAAAAAGAGCTCTCTGACTTTCTCAAACTCTCACTCACTCTCTCTCTCTCTCTCTCTGTGTGTATACAAATCAAAAACAAAAAACAATCGCTTCTCTATCTTGCAGCTGATGACACCCGAGGAGGAGGCGCGCCACAAGTTCATCATGCGCGAGCGAGATCGAGAGCGAAAGCGCATCAAGCGCCTGAATCCCGAATATCGGCGAATGGAGCGCGAGCGCGATAGATTTCGCAAGAAGGCACGACGTGCTAACGTAGCATTTTTCCAATATTTCTAAATTATATTTAAAATACACTCACACGCACACACACACACACATCTACACACCTACACTCATTCTCATCTTAGTTTTAAGTAGTTGAAAGTTTGACCTGGGCTTGTGTTTTTTTGTTGTCGGGGGCTTACTTAGTTTTCGTTCGTCTTACAACACTGTTACGACTGACCTCTGACCTTAGTTTATTTTCCTACAATTTATAAAACAATAACAAGCAATTGATTAATCCAGCTACGTTGTGCTTTAATAAGTTTTCCCCCCATTTTTCTCTCTTCATTAAACTCTCAGTTGACGCCCGAAGAGGAACTGCGTCAAAAGATGATACAACGGGAACGGGACCGTGAACGTAAGCGTATTAAACGCATGAATCCCGAATATCGCCGATTGGAACAGGAGCGCGATCGGGACAGGAAAAAGGCGCGACGGGCGAACGAAGCGTTCCGACAATTGGAAAAGTTACGTGATAAGATTCGGAAGGAGCGCAAAAAGGGATTGCTGGTGACGGATCCCACGCAATTGCCGCCGGAGTTTGCGGCCATTATACCGCCAGTGCCTGTTGAGCCTGAGGTGATTATATCGACGCCGCAGACACAGCAACAACAACAACAACAGCAGCAGCAGCAACAGCAGCAATCGTTGCAACAGCAACAACAGCAGCAGCAACAACAACCAGCGACACACATTCAACAACAGCAACAACAGCAGCAACAACAGTTGGCGGCAGCTGCCGCGGCGGCAGCGGCAGCGCATCACCATCAGCAACAGCATCAGCGACGCCGCAACATGTCGCACGTGCCGCCAACGGCAACGTCGAGTCTCAACAGCGCGACGCTGACGCAACTGACGGCGGCAGCGGCGGCGGGCAATGCGGCCATGCATACGCCCGCGGCGCATGCCACGCCCACGCATTTACAGCAGCTCAACAAGCTGCAGCAACTGTATCCGCCGCCCAGTTTCGCACATCCCGCCCTGCCCATTGCCGGCGTCACGTTGATGCCGCAACTCTGCCATCCCATCTTGCACCAGAATCTGGGTGCCTCGCTCTACGCGCCACCGAACGGCATCAAGCAGGAGTACGGCCAGGACGTCAGCAGCCTGAGTGCAGCAGCAGCTGCGGCTGCCACAAGCTCCGCCTCCGCGGTGGCTGCCGCCCAGGCGGCGGCACTTGCCTCGTTGCGTGGCAGCGGCGTGCAGCCGGATGATTCCGAGATGGCGTTGAATCTGGAGCCGGAGATAATACTGCAGACGCCGCCAGATGGGAATCAACAACAGCAGCAGCAACAGCATCATTTCAATGCACACCAGCAACAACAGCAGCAGCAACATCATTTGCAACAGCAGCAGCAGCAACATTGCAACATGTTCCAGCACATGGCGCCACAGGCGCACATGCAACACATGCGACCGGCGCCGTTGCCACCGCCGCCCTCGTTGCCGCCACCAGCACCGCCAGCGACACACCAGCAACAACAACAGCCGCCACCGCCACCAACACAGCAGCAGCAGCAACAGTTGCAGTCACACGCGCAACAACAGTGAGAGACTTCGACCCAACTCGCCTTTAGTTCGTAAGCTCTCAACTAGCCACTCACACCCAACACGCATTTCGTAGGTTCAGTTAAATGTTGTTTTATTTAAGAGAGAGGAAGAGAGAGAAGAGTACTCACAGTTCAGAGCCAAGTGTGTGTGAACTAGTTCAATGAATTTAAAAGGAATTTACATTTAAATCAGCGGTGGGCACAAAATCTGAATTCGGGAGCACTACAACAACATCAACAACAACAACAATATTAGAGTCTACCTAAGTTGGGAGCAGCCGCTGCTCCCGGAGCCACTGCGTGCCCACCGCTGATTTAAATAGCTTAATCTATATTTGAGCTCAAATTTTCTGTGCTTCAAGCACACGCATAACTAAATAAATTAATTGTATTTAACAGTAAGATCGAATATTCTTATTTGAATCGGAACTGATCTAAGGAAATTAACAAAAATTAGCTTAAAATTTGTTTTGCATAAAATAATGCGTTTGTATTAGTTGAAATCAATACTCAGTTCACGTAATTGTTTGAAACTCATAAAAGAACTAGTTCAAATGAATACAAATACACGCACACACACACACACACCCTCCTATTGATATGTAAGAGACTCTTGAACGTCATTTGTAAAATGCCGTTACGTTGTGTATTACGTTTAGGTTACGTTACGTTATGTTTTAGTGGGCTTCCCCTCATTTGATGTCATCGAAAAAAGTAAGCGCATTTCTTTGTTTATTTTCTTTATAAGTCTGTAAACTATTTTCTGTTCGGTAGCTAAGTGATAGGGGAATGGGAAAGTTAATTGCCCATCCCGAACAATACAATACTTGCAACATTAAGATACGATACGATATAATGATAACTGTATACCCCTACGATATACATATACATATATACATAATTATATATAATGAACGATATATATACATATATGGCAAGCCGTAAATAATTATTACGAATTTATGCGCAAGTATGAGCAAAATATAATAGCAAAAGCTGTTGCTAAAATTGAAATAAACAACGTTTTTCTTGGGTAATATGTAGGTGGATTAATCTTTGTATAAATTGAGGAAAGTGTAAGCTTAGATAATTGTGGAGAGGTGATTAAGATTTGGTTGGTAAAATAAGAAATATAATTTTAAATGAGTGAGCCAAGAAGAGGTTTTAATCAATTATTAGTTATTTATAAAATAAACTTCAGCTTGGATAAACCAATTAATGATATATGATTTCAGCCTCTACCAGTATACAACGAAACTCTTTCTTTAACTAACATTGAATAGAATATGCCAGATTCAGATATGTTTAAGAACTTCTCAAAAATCAAGAGTAAGTAAAAGTATTTAAGAAAATTAGCCCTTTTTAAAAGAACATTGTCACCATACCTGTAAAATGTCGATTAGAATTACTAATCAATTAGATTATTTTTGGAAATAATCGTAGTGACTATATAATTCACTGTTGAGATATTTGTGATTATTTAATGATACCGATTACAAAAAACCAGAAATAATCTAAAATTATTACAATTATTCAAAAATACTCTTTTTGAGTATTCGGATTATTTTTGATTTTTTTTTCTGATTATTTATGACTATTTAGTAAAAATCAAATCATTTTAATTATTTTCACAATCAAAAAAGCCAAAATAATCAGAAAAAAAATCAAAAATAATCCGAATATTAAAAAAGATTATTTTCGATTTTTTCTGATTATTATTTAAATAATGGTAATAATTTTTAGATTATTTTTGATTTTTTGTAATCGTAATCATTAAATAATTGGGCAAAACAGAAAATAATCGTAATTGAATCAATAGTTCGACTTTTAAACAAAAGTAATCTAATTACTTATGATTATGATTACTAAAATAAAAATTGTACAGGTGTTTGTTAAAGAGTAGTTTAACGTTAGATATAGCATCCACAATAGACTTACTTGTTATCGTCCAGCACCGAGTTCAATGCCTCTATCCACTCGGGATCAATGCTGCCGTCGCAGACAATCCACGAGTGGACGTGACCTGGTTCCTGATTGACCACAACAGCCGTGTGGGTCAAGACGCCGTCCAGCCACTGCCTGGTATCCGTGTCCAAGCGTCCGAGCAGCTGCACGCGACTCATCGACTTGGGACTGATGGTGTGGACCCGCAGTTGAGTCCCCGATTCTGCGGTCAATGCCTGCCGAAGCAGCGACAGGATTGTGGACTTCCCACAACCGGGTGGCCCGACGAGAACGACGCCCATGCGCTTCTGGAGCTGCTCGTGCAATTGCAATGCCTTCTCAATTTGCCTGTTGTTGGAGTACAGCCCAAGTGGCCCAAAGGCGGCAGACAGCGCCTCTTGCAGCGGCGTTGATGGCGCCTCCGAGTCGCCAATTTCCGGAAACACATTTGACAGCAGCATTTCAAAACGCTCGACGTCCTGCTGCGCCAGCTTGGACATTGTTGATGAGCGCAGACAGTGGACAACAATTCGCATTTCATCCTCAACACTTGCCGGGGGCATTGATTGATTTAACGGTCGTGTTGCCGCTAATTGCAGGCGAAGTCCCTCGCCGCAAACGAGCAGCACCGTCTTCAGTTCGCGGAGTCCCCAATCGTAATGCCGCTGGGCGGACAGCATTTTGCCACACAGATCGAACAGCTCCACGATGCGTCCGGCAATATCTGCGGCAGCCACAAAGCCCTCCACGAACAGCATGACCCGGGCAATCTCCCCCGGCTCCGGCTGTTGCATCACAATGGGTCGAAAGAGGGCTTGGATGTTGCCCGGCAGCTTCTGCCTGCCTCCATATTCACCGCCAGCTGGATTCAGAGTCACGAATATCCCGCAATGCTGATTAAGTTGCACCTATTCAACGATAGCATATACATAATTACAAATTCGTGTGTGAAGTGGAGCTTGACCTTAATACGTAAAGAAGGCTCTCGTAAATGGGAAGCATTTGGAGCTAGTGACGTTAGTCCAAACAGTGAATCGGGTTAATATCGAAAAGTCAATCATAAATCTAAAAAAGTAAATCTATTCGATGTATTTTTACATCACTTTTTGGAACCAGGGACCGTAACGAATATTATTTTTAAAATATAAATTATTAAATTAAAGTTATTTGTTGATTTTTATAAAAAAAATAAAAGAAAACTTTTATTTTGCGAACTAGATAAAAAAATTATAAAATAATAATTAAATTTCAATTTTTATTCATAAATTATAATTTAACTCTTATTTTCAATTTTTATTTTAGCAAATGAAAATAAAAATTAATTTTATTCCTTCCGGGTTAAAATACATTCGCATTAAATTTAAATTTTTCTACTTTTAATATAAAAATTTAAGAATAATTCTTATTTTCAATTTTTACAATAAAAAATTTTAAAAATATATTTTTATAATTAAAATTAACTTTTATTTTCAATTGCCAAAATATAAATTGAAAAATAATTTTTATTTTCAATTTTAATTATAAAAATTGAAAAATAACTTTTATTTTAAATTTTTATAATAAAATAACTTTTATTCTATAATTTTTAAATAAAAATTTAAAATAAAAGCCAATCCAGCTTCTCATAACTCTTATTTGCGGTCCCTGCTTGGAACACAACAGGTAGTTCGATTTTAAATTTTTTTAAAACTCTCTTTTTAACTACTTTCTAATTTTTTAATCAATTTTTTGTAACTACTATTTTAATCATAGAAAATTCTTCAAGCAACTGCAATTTCTAATTTGAGAGTCTCCGTTGTACATTCGTATAATCGATCATTCGCGCGATGGGTAATTTCTCACCTTTCGTTCGCCGATTTGCACAGCATCCGCCTTGTCCTTGAGTGCACTTTGAATGGGCTGTATGAGCATTGATATGGATGATAGAGTGGCCTCCTGGAGCCTATTGAACTCATCAAAGCAACCCCAGGCGCCGCAGCGCGCCAAACCGGTAAGGATTAGACTCATCGATTCGGTGTCCACATTCTGAAAACACAAACAGAGCACCGATGACATAATGACAAATTGCATAGAGAAAGCTGCCCATTTCCACTTGCCACTTGCCATCACACATCTCATTCCACTTTCACTCACCTCATCACAATTGAAAACCAACACGAGACGGCCAAGCATGCCGCCCAATGCCTTGACGCACTCGGTTTTGCCGGTGCCCGCCGGACCGAAGGGATTACCCCCGAGGCCCATGTGCATGGCCTGTGTGAGTATGAGATAACACTTGTGCGTCAGCCGCGTGTGGACCAGCTTGTTGGCATGGCCCAGAAACTCGTAGGCGTACTCGAAGTCCGCATAAACCATTCGCACCCGCACCTGCCGTCCGTCCAGGTAATATCGCAGTTGACTCAGCCAATGCCAGTCTGTGGCATGCATCACATTATGGCTCTGCAGCAGCGCCACAACGCTCGCATAATGCACCAGATCCAGCAGCAAGGCACTCACCTTAAGACATTTCAAACTGCCGCCTTTTGTTCGCTGCTTTATCCCCGCCAGATGAGAGATTTCCGCCTTAAGCTGTTGCTCCAACTTTCCCAACGACATGCTGCCAATCGCCTTTTCCATCTGCCTCGTAAAATGCAGAGCTCGCGACGTGGCAAGCACTTGGCTAACATAGCGTTCCAGCAGCTCCTCGTTGAGGTTATCACTGGATCCGTTTGTGTTGTTGTAGCACTCGTAGATCTGGGCACGCAGCGCCTCCTGCACGGCAGTCACGAGCTCGTTGAGCCAACGCTGTCGAAGAGGGAGCAAATTAGTTCGGGGAACAGTTTATGGTATACGATTTACTCAAGGGCGTAGCCAGGAGGGGGTCTTAAGAAAAGATAGCCCTCTGCGTAAAAGTACTTCCACATTATTTATCTTTTTATTTATTCAATATGTATTGCTTAGTAATCTTTATAAAAGAAACATTTTACAGGCCCTCATTTCATCTACTTTTCTGTTGTCTGACTGCGACTCCCTTTCAACAGTATTTAAGACAATTATTTTATTAACTTTACCGTATCTCCGACTCTATAGTGAATATTTATTATATTACCAGTTAGTTATATTATTCTACCTGTTATTTATAATATTTTACCAGTTAGTGGGTTAGTGACTTAAGAAATATATGTCTGTAAAAAATCGAATTGCAATCGGACATTGATATTTTCAAATCCAAGATTTCTTACTACTTTTTATAGCTTGACTAACAATAAATACGAAAAAGATTTGTAATTTTTTGCGTTTATATAAATATCTTGTTTAAATTGTTTTGCGTTTATTAGAAATGCAATTTTTATCAATACATTTAGACTCCCCTTTGGGAAAAGCTGGCTACGCCCTTGGATGCACACTAGGGTGTCCCTTATTTGGTCAAAGTCAATATTTTTAAACGCATACGGGCTAGTTCTGTTCATTAGGTCCTAAAGCACTCAGAAATAAATTTTTACCTCAATCGGAGTATGATAACCCGTGCCGACTTGGATCGGAAAATTTAAAGATTATATGGGACAAAAAAAAAATTTTTTTTTTTTTAATTTTTTATTTTTTTGTTTTGTTCATTAGGTCCTAAAGAACTCAAAACCATGTTTTCACCTTAATCGGAATACGAAAACCCATTCAAATTTGCATCAAAACATGAAAAATCATCGAAAAATTTCTAATCAGTGTTAAAATACTGTTTTTTCATGTTTCGATGCAAATTTGAATGGGTTATCGTACTCCGATTAAGGTGAAAACTTGGTTTTGAGTTCTTTAGGACCTGATAAACAAAATAAA
>JBAMBL010000240.1:0-12385 GCA_037043405.1 Drosophila subquinaria
AGTAAAACTTTTGGGAAGGTGTGTTCCCAGGCAACGTGTTCTGGCAGCATTCATTTTAATGCTAAAAAGCAGTATGTGCCTTTTCCATGTGACAATATTGTTTCCAACATGAGATAAAGGCAACTATGTTTTTTCATGAGTTGGGAAGGCTAAATGTCAGCACTTTTAAATCATTCGTTACAGACTGTTATGCTTCGTAATTCTGGTAAGCCTCTGCTTTCGTAAACATAAGCACAACATCTGTTAACTAGCAGAAAAGCATAACAGTCTCTGTTGTTTTCTTTTTTTCTCTGTTATTCTTATTCCAGAGCTAAGTGTTAAACCGAGCAAGCGTTTGCTAATTTTTCATTTGAAAAAAAAATAAATTTATTTGTGAAATTCTAATGTGTTGTGTTCAGTTGAAATGATAATAGTTTAATTTTTTCTCTTCAATTTATTATTTTTGTCGTCAAATATAATTACGGGGTCTCATATTCCTAGAAGAGGCTTAGCTCGTTAAGGAATTTTAATAACGCTCTTTATGGTAAGTAATTAAAAACAATCAGTTCATCCGAGATATCTTACTAATGGAATTATTTTGTTTTCATAGATGCAACTAAAAGAGAAGGATATACGTTCGAAGACTACACAAGAGACGTTCGTGCGGCCTTCGTCAGAGCCAAAAACCGCATTTACAAAGCATCATGTAAAGAAAACAAGATTAAACGGCAGGCAACTGAAGGGGAGCACAGCAATAACATTAACACTAACACTTAATTTAAAAAAATTTGTAATAAAAGGAAAAATATACATAATATAAAGTAAATATATATACGTATTTTATTTTATTTGCAATGGATTATTAAAATTTCTCTAAAATATATGTTCTTTTGGAATACATTCCTGGTACCTTCCAAAAGGAACCTTCCGTTCTGCCTTCTTTTTCCACATTCGGGACAGTAGATTTTGGAAATCAATATAGGAAACAGTAATGTTAGTTAGCAGTGCAATAACAGAGCCACTGCCTTTTTGCCTTCTATTTTCCACATTCTGGACACTAGATTTTGGAAATGAGTTTTGGAAAGGAAAATGTTAGTTAGCAGGGCAATAACAGACCCCTTCCAAAGTAGCTTCTAAAAACCTAGTTCTATTCCTGTCTCGCCCCTATATAAAAACGAAAGGAAAAAGTCAGATTTGGGAACTAGTTCTAGTCGGAATTTGAACGTGTAAAATAGTAGGTTTTGGAAGCATCCAGGTTTTACTGGGCATTTTCGATGCCATAATACGTACATGTATATTATGTCAAACTGTATGGTTGATTTTTTAGCTGTTTTATTATTTTGTGATAAGTTTTTAACAAAAATTTGCAATACTTTTTTAAATTACTTTGTAGTTATAGTAAATAAAAACCCTAGGGCCAAAGGATAAAGAGTATTTTATTGTCGTCACGTCATATACTTATTTTCCATTGTATTTATATTTTTCGCATAATTCCATCATGTCTTTTTAATGGTTTACCCCTTCCTTCTCCCACTTATTTCTCAATCTTCAATCGCTCACTTCTGCGATAGTTCTGGCGTTTGGATTTTCGGTATGCAAAATGTGTGCCAAGCCAAAACGTCGCTTCCTTTTGTGGTGTATGTACTTAGATACATACATATACAGACATACACTACAATACATTTATAGTTGTTGCTTTGACTGTCCGGTTAATGACTCTGAAGACAGCGGGAATTGTGGTGGGAGGAAAAGAGGCGCGCGACTAGACAAGTGACGCATACATATTTGCACATTCTTTGTGGTACTTGCCAACAGACATACATATGTACATACAAACATGCTCGTGTTTATATGTAAATTTGTATGTACATTGCATAGGCTTTGACTAATTGATGAACTGTTGATTCATTAGACAAGCTAAAATGCCGGCTATGTAACATGAGTAAATATGTGCATACACTGTGCAAAAAGTAGTTAAAATAAAAATCAATAATATATTAGAAGTATATTACAACAGGAGCGCAATTAACACACTATTTAAAAATAAAGCTCTTAATATTAAAGTGTATAAATACAATTATTTTTAATGCAAGCAGTTGTCATTATATTATTGAATGTGCTTTCCTCAGTGTACATACTTTTGTAGGCATTGTATAAATGGAATGCACACCATTTACCATTTATCATTCACACTAACTTTAATCAGAGATAGCTGCTTATCAATGTGCCAGCAAAACAAATGAGTAAAATTTGTACTAAATTTGTAAGAGTTTCAGACCTTGGTTGGAATTGCTTGAGTAAGCAATTTTCAAGCACACTATTCATACAGTTTTTGGCAAAAAAACAACTAAAATAATACACGTGATTTTCCCGACTCGCTGACTGTGAATGATTGGCTACTGTTTTGGCTTTATCCAATCCGCATTGTCATGCCTGGCAATTCCGCTATTATCCAATTACAATAAGTAATGGAAATGCGGTTGGTTTTTTATTGAGATATTACAATTACAATTCGATTTTGGTTGATGAATATGATGCCAATTGGAGCCTAAACAAAATGTGATTTCGAGGGTCGCCCTAAATTGTGGTCTGTGAGAATATAAAATTAAATCATGTCAGAGACACATATACATATATACATATATACAGTCGCACACCTAGTTACATACGCATATAGGCAATTATACGGCGCATGCGCCGCTGCAGCAATAAGAAAATGCAACAGCTCCCAATTGCACAGCGCATAACTCAACGGCAGCTCAAATGAAAAATATAACAACAACTGCAGCAACAACAACAATAAGAGCAACAACAACAGCAATAACAATGAAAATCAGCTGAAAACGCATCTGTATCTTTTTCATGCACTGGAAATTCCGCAAAGAGACGACGCCGAACCGCTAACTTTCTAAAAAGATGCAGCGCCAGCTAATCAAGATCATAATGATGATTGCGTTTCTTACTATTGCACTGATAACTACCATTACCATCGGGTATACTCCATTCTTGATCAATTTGGTAATTGTTTCTAACAAGGCTTTTGGCATCTTTTTATACTCATTTGAGTAATTTCTGCATTTATCCCAAATAATGAAACTGGTCTTTACCTCCTGTTACCATTTCCTTTTATTTGAGCAAGCTCGACTAGCAGATACTCTTTAAACAGGGTCCACCTATTCCATTATTCATTGCACAACTTTTATAAGTTTTAGTGTTATTGAATGCTAGATACCCATTAAAAAGGACTCATTCAACCTCGAATGTCGATTATAAGCTAGAAAAGGGAAGATTTTATTTGCCTTCATGTTATGCAATTATAATCGAGTGTGATCTACTTACAGATACCCTGTGATAGATGAATAGTAGATGCTCTGTTATTGAAACTAAAGAACATCAAATATCTATTATGTGGATTTTTATCAAGAAAGATGATCAACATATTCCCCAAGTATGGGGCTGCGGTGGGCACGATATCTGAACTCGGGAACACTTCTACAATTTTTATGACAGTCATAAATTTTAAGTGTTAAATGTTGGGAGCAGCCCACCGCTATACCTATACTATAGGCCCTATAGTATAGGGTATTGAAAATTATTATAAAAAAAAAATTATCATTAAAATAAAAGCTTCTTTTTGTCGAATTTAACCGTTTTTTTTTATCATTTCAAGGGAATGATAGTGAGATAAATATATATATTAGAGGGTATTTAGAATTCGTTGTACGCTGGAGTTTTCTCTATATGGGCATTCCAACCGCACACTTGAGCTTGCACCTGATATGCTGGAGTCTCCTCTCCTCTCCATCCGCGGTTGCATCTCACTCAAGGGCACAAGTTGGCCAAGTTGGGTGCCAGGTATCAATAATGTATGTATGTATGTTATGTGGCTATAAATAGAATTGGGAAGACGATGTCGAGGCTGGTCCACTCACCACTAAATTTATAATAGAACGCCTCTTCCACTTACGCTATTTGCAGGCCATGACGCATTGACTTGCCACTTGTGACTTGTGGGCACGGATCCAGGTGAAGTGAAGCGCGGAGTCATGTTGCAGCCAGCGCCAGAGCTGGCGGAGGATGGCGACGGACAGCAGACGGACAGCATTGTTAGGGCCATGGCTGGTGTTGGCCTAGACGATGCGGAGGTCGATGTGGAGGTGGATTGCGAAGTGGATGTGGATGCGGTTCCCGATCGCAAGCCACATTTCTTGGACTATGATGCAGCTGCTCCGCCGGATTACGAGGATAGTTATGGCTACAATCATAGAGCAGCTGCCGGAGAGCAGCTGAAGATGGACAAGAAATACGAGCGGGATGGCGAAATAAGTGACTACGAGTTGGCCGCCAGTGGCTACACCAAGAAGGAGTTCACCCAGGACGACAACACGCTGCATTTTACTCAAAGTGCCGGCGCCGGCGGAGTGACGACCAAGAAGCCGGCGAAGCACTTTCTCGACGAGAATCCCATACCGCCCGACTATATGCTGGCCCAGGAGCTGCGCGAGCATCGCAGTCTCGACCGGAACTTTGAGCGGCAGTCGGCGCAGCAGCAGCAGCAGCAGGAGCTGTTGCCACCTCAGCGTCTGGGCTCGCCGGCGGCGGCAACTGGCGCGGGAAGGATTTCCCGCAGCAAGGAACCATCTTATACATTGTCCCGCTTTCTAGATGGTGACTCCACGCCGGCCTTGCCACGTTTGCCAAAGGGCACCGCCTGGACAAGCAGCTCCGATGTGGATGCCACGTTGGGCGCCAAAGTGGAATGCGTTTACTCATTGCTATCGATGCTGGGCTCCAACGATCCCTTGGAGATGTCCAAGAAGTTTCTGGAGCTGTCGGCCAATGGCCAAAGCTGCGCCACATTGCGTCGCTCCGGCTGCATGCCGCTCCTGGTGCAGATGATGCATGCGCCGGACAATGAGCAGGAGGTGCGCAAGTGCGCCGGATTGGCGCTCCACAATGTGGTGCACAGTCATCCGGACGAGAAGGCGGGCAGGCGGGAGGCCAAAGTGCTGCGACTGCTCGACCAGATTGTCGACTATTGCAGCTTCCTGAAGACGCTGCTCCAGAGTGGCGGCGAGGCCATTGCCGATGACTCGGATCGCCATCCGCTGGCGGCGATCTCATCACTGATGAAGGTCAGCTTCGACGAGGAGCATCGTCATGCCATGTGCGACTTGGGTGCACTGCAGGTGATACCGAATCTGGTGCACTTGGACCATGCTGTCCACGGGCCCAAGCCGGAGGATCAGTGCTGCAATTCCTTGCGTCGCTATGCATTGATGGCCCTGACCAATCTCACATTTGGCGATGAGAACAACAAGGCGCTGCTCTGTGGCCAGAAGCAGTTCATGGAGGCGCTGGTCGCCCAACTGGACACCTCCGGACCCGACGATCTGCTCCAGGTGACGGCCAGTGTGCTGCGCAATCTGTCGTGGCGCGCGGACAGCAACATGAAGGCGGTGCTCAATGAGATTGGCACGGTGACCGCGCTGGCCAAGGCGGCCATGCGGAACAAGAGCGAGAATACCCTGAAGGCGATCCTATCCGCCCTGTGGAACCTCTCGGCGCATTGCAGCACCAACAAGGCGGAGTTCTGTGCCGTCGATGGAGCACTTGCGTTTCTGGTGGGCATGCTGAGCTACGAGGGACCCAGCAAGACCCTGAAGATCATCGAGAATGCGGGCGGAATACTGCGCAATGTGTCCAGTCACATTGCCGTCTGTGAACCGTATCGCCAGATCCTCAGGCAGCACAATTGTCTGGCCATTCTGCTGCAGCAACTCAAGTCGGAGAGTCTGACGGTGGTCAGCAATTCGTGTGGCACACTGTGGAATCTGTCGGCCCGTTGTCCCGAGGATCAGAAGTTTTTGTGGGACAACGGAGCGGTGCCGATGTTGAGGTCATTGATCCACTCGAAGCATGCTATGATCTCGGAGGGCAGCTCGTCGGCATTGAAGAATCTGTTGAATTTTCGTCCCGCTGTACAGAATCAAGAGCAACTTGATCCCATTGCCCGATCTATGGGCCTGAAGCAGCTGCCCACGCTCAAGGCGCGCAAACAGAAGGCTCTGCAGCAGGAACTGGGCGAACGGCATGCCGAGACCTGTGACAATCTGGACAATAGCAATGTCAATCCCAATCCCAGCAAGACACGTCGGCATCCGGCTCCTCAGCGCTTGTCACGCTCCGCCATGTTGACCAAGAGCGAAAGTCGCGACTCTGTCTATTCGGCCAAGTCCGATACGGCCTATGAGCATCTGATGCGCTCGGATTCCACACAGCGCGCTCCCGGTCAGAGTCAGAGTAACTTTGAGATGGAGCTGGAGCAGGATGCCGAGGCCACGGAGGAGCAGCCCATTGATTATTCGGTCAAGTACAGCGAGGGAGCTGCGGCCAACAATAAGACAACAACATATCAGGAAACGGATTTGGATCAACCCACGGATTTCAGTCTACGCTATGCGGAGAATCAATTGGAATCCGCGACAGTTGTGGCCACTCCGCCGAAAGCGGCTGTGGAGGAGGGTCAGGAGATCCTCCTGATACTGGACGACAGCGTCAAGTGTTACCAAACCGAGGATACGCCCTATGTCATATCCAATGCGGCCTCCGTCACGGACTTGCGGCTGGCGGCCAAGGCGGATGCGGAAGTGACGCCGCCCGTGGAGGATCAGGCGGAGATCAAGTCCAATGAGGTGACAGCCGCCGCAGCACCACAAGCGCCGGTCAAGAAGCCAGCCGCGAAGCTCTCGCAGTGCGCATCGGGTTCGTATACGCCGGAGAAGCCCATCAACTACTGCGAGGAGGGCACACCGGGCTACTTTAGTCGCTACGATTCGCTGAGCAGCTTGGATGAGCCGGGCAAGTCGGCTGCGAAGCCAGCCAAGCCTGCCAAGGAACCGGAGGAGCAAGTGCAGCCACAGGAATTGCAGCAGCCGGAGGCACCAGTTAAATCCGGTGCCACCTCGAACTCTGCGTTGGACACGCCCTTGATGTTCTCGCGTCGCAGTTCCATGGACTCACTGGACGTGGATGTGGCCAATTGTGATGATAAGAGTTCGGTGGTTAGCGATTTCAGTCGCCTGGCCAGTGGAGTCATTTCGCCCTCGGAGCTGCCCGACTCCCCGACGCAGAGCATGCCGCAATCTCCGCGTCGCATCAGTGTGGCTGGCAGTGCCAATCTTCCCCTGCCCGCTGTCGCCGTCGCCGTCAACACGCAGCGTCCGTTGCGCAGCGTCTTTGAGGATGATCTGAGCAGCTTCAATGTGGAGCACACGCCGGCCCAGTTCTCCAATGCCACCAGCTTGAGTAATCTGAGCATTGTGGACGACGACGACAAACCGTTGGGCGACAACGACGATAAGGAGGACGAAATGTTGCTCGCCAGCTGCATAAACATGGGCATGCAACGCACTGTGGCAACTGCGGGCTCTGGCGGAGAAGCAGCCGGCACAGCTGTTGCCGAGGAAACCACGCACAGTTACTGCACCGAGGATACACCCGCCCTGCTCTCCAAGGTGGGCAGCAACACAAATCTCTCGGCCATATCAATCAACTCGACGCCGGGAGCACAACCACAACGCTATTCGCTCAATCTCTCCGACGATGTGTCCTCAAATGCTTCCGATTGCGGCGTAGGCGGTGGTCAGGCGGCACATCTTCTCCAGCAATGCATTCGGGATGGCATGCAGAAGCCATCGCCACTTCCAGCTGCTGCTCCCGCCTATTTGCCAGTTGACGATGAGTTGAACAAGTATCTCATTGAGGACAGTCCCTGCAATTTCTCTATTGTCTCCGGGCTGTCCAATCTGACGGTGGGCTCAAGTCTGGTGGGACCTGCGGTGCAACTACGGGAGGAAACTGGGTAAGCAAAGAAATCTAAAGTTCACTTGGACAACATTTTTGAACAGCGTTAACAAACGAGTTTATCTGACTGTATGAAGAAATTGATCCCAGAGATGTTAAGAGCTAGAGGTACTAATTTTGGTATGTAGAGTCCTTAAATGTGCAGAATGTAACCACAAATCGACAAAAAAAAACAATATAAAAGACCAATTTTAAAGGCATCTTCTTTTTGGAAAATAAGATTTCAGTTTTACAGGGAAGTTTACCTAACATGGGAGTAGAAGATCTTAGATCTAATAAGACCTAAGAGTCCATTGTAGAAGTTCGTTGCAAAGAGCAAGAATAGGAATGAGTGAAATTCCAGTTACCTCGATTTTGCAGTTAGAATTTTCCAAAACCTTTGTATTATAACGAAACTACTGTGAAAATTTAAGCCTTCTAGCTCTTACCGTTTGGTCTGTATGTTTATTATTATAATAAGTTATCAGTGAGGACAAAGAGTGTAAGTTGTATAGATTAAAAGTGGTTGCAATTACCTGGGAGGGTATCGAGGGTATCTTGGACTTGCCTACGACCACATTAAAAATACACTTGTCATAAAAACCCAGTCAGTCGTGCCCTTTAAACTACATTCTTCTTCTCCTTGCAGTGTTGTTGATGCAAGTGGAGGCAAGTCCGTTGGGAACGTGGCATCGCAAGAGCACGCTAGACGACCGCCGCATTGGCAGGATGATTCATTGAGCTCCTTGTCTATTGACTCGGAGGATGACACCAATTTGCTGAGTCAGGTAACTGTCAATTTAATTTTCAATTGCAAATTCGACAATTGATTGAGTTTCGTTCTTTCTCACTATTCTTACAGGCTATTGCCGCTGGCTGCAATAGACCCAAATCGAATCTTGGCTTCAATCTTGGCTCGAATCCATCTGGCAGCAAGCGTTCCAGTTCGCTGTGCTCCACATCACAGCCGATGGCCATCAATGCGATGGCCAGCTCGGCCTGCTCTTTAAACTCAGCGATGAGTGCACGCAAGAATCAGGTGCAACAGGAATCCTACAGTTCCGTCGACTCCAGTGACTCCAATGACAATCAGTCCAAGTCGCTGTTTGAATTGTGCATACTGAATGGCATGTACAAGTCCAAGGAACCGGGCAGATCACAGCAACTGGCGGCGGTGGGCAGCAGCAGCTCCTCCGCGGCACAATCGAATCCCAATCTTAAGCAATTTGATTCGTTGCCAGTTCAATTGCCAGTGCAATCGAAACGACAGCGTCATCATCATCACCATCATCATCAGCAACATCATCAGCAACATCAACAGCGTGAACGGGAGCGTGAGCGCAAGGACGAGAAGCTGCTGATGGAGTGCATCAATACGGGCATCTCCAAGAAGATCAATGCGGTGCCAAAAAACGCGCCAGCTACGTCTGCAGTTGCATTGGAACCGTGTCACCCAATGGCGGCTACTACATCAGCAAGTGCCAACAGCACAGCAGCAGCTCCAGACGTAGACAACAACAACAAGAAAACGCACGCAACCCAACACAACAACAACACCAACAACAGCCACAATCCCAATCCCAGCTGGAGCAACCCACGCTACCAGCTGCACAACGGCATCGACATCGACACAGACGCAGCAAAAAGTCCAGCTCCAAGTCCAGAGATCGAGATCGAGAACTCGATCGATCCCGTGACCGTTATTGGGTCTAAACCAACAGCTGCAGATCCCGATGCAGATCGTTCTAGCGACGAATCAAATCAATCGTTTATTTTGGATACTTCAGTCCGATTGGATGAAGTGAGGCAATCAAATGCCAGCTGCAGCTCGGACAAGCACAAGGATCCAGATTTGATGTTGAAATCTGTGGAGCGACTGACGCTGGAGTTTGTAACATCCGCGGAACAGCTGAGAACGGGTCACAGTCAGAATCCCAGCCAGAGTCAGAGTCACAGTCACAGTCATAATCTGAGCCAGGCCAACAACACTTGGAACGAGCACACCTGCCCCAATGACGTGTCCTTTCCCAGCATCAGTCAATCGGCACCGAAACTGGCCTCGCTCAGCTTGGATGACGATCCAACTGATGCGGAGGTCACTCAGGCAGCAGACTATGTCGAGATTACGCCCACAAATGAAACACATGCCTCAATGGAACAGCAGATTGTGGACAGTCAATCCTCGGCTGGACTCAATTTTCAGCTGGGCGGACCAGTTGTCAATGCGGCAGTCCGAGGCTGTGAGCAGCAGCAGCGATTGCTGCTCTTCAATGGCACCAGCGCCTCCATGATGACCAATTCCACGATGATTGCATTCGAGGCGCGTGCGCTGGCCGAAAATCTGCAGCAGCTGCAGGCGAATGCGAATGCGGACACGGATGACGATGGCACCCAACTGACATTTAGTCTCGATTTGGACAATGTGCGTCCGCCTTCGGGCATGGATTCACTCAATTCCGCCTGCAACACGCAGCCGAGCTCCTTGTGTGTAAATCCCTTGCCAAGTAAATCGCCGAGATTCGCGCGCAAAGCATTCCCAGCTGGGCTGGTGGCCAGGCGAGCACTTGGCCAGCTGGCGGGCAGTGCGGAGAGCGTCAACTCCAGCTGCAATCTGTTGGACAACATTAAGCCGCCGTCGCTGATGGACGAGCTGCTGGACTCGATGATCAGCGTGGACAGCATACAGTCGGAGGTGGCGGATGCCGAGCAGGATTGCAGCTTGGCCACCACCATATCAGTGTCCAACTATGAGACGGCCGCTGGCGATGATCAGACGCTCACGCTGACCGTGCTCCAGAGTTGCTGCGACTACGACGACGACGATGAGGATGAGGATGAGGATGCCACCATGAATGAGGACTTTAGCTCGGCCGAGTCCACACCCAAGCAGGGATCGACGCCATCGCCCAATCGTCGCACGCTGACGCCCAAGCAGAAACGTCGCCTGGCCAAGGATCGCTACAAGACGTACACCATCTGCAGCAGCGCCCAGGATACGCTGGACGCCAATGAAACGCTGCAGATTGAAATTGTGGAGACGCAGCCGGCAGCGGTGACAGCAACGCCCTCGCCACGCCTCAATGGCGGAGGACGACGACGTGGCAGCGCCGAGCGCTACAAGACGCAGCTGATCGAGTGTCCACGCCAGCTGCTCCAGGACGAGCAGTTGTCCTCCATGCGGGCCATGATGCAGCAGTTTACGTATATAACAGACATCAACTTTGGCCAGCCGAAGGAGGAGGAGACACAGGCGGAGGAGTTGCCCGTGCAGGTGGATGATCCACTAAGCTGTGAGTTGGATCAGAACTCGGAGACGGAGTCGTGTCATGGTCGCGTACAGACGCCGCCAACGGCAATTGTCGAGCCGCAGCCACGCAATATCAAGAAGGCAACGCCGCCGCCCACATTGGAGCCCGCAGCAGCTGTCAAAGTGGTGCGTGGCCGGAAGAAGCCCGCCTACGTCTCGCCCTACAGCATGCAGAGTCAGCGCGCCGAGGCAGCTGCTGCCAGTGCCAAGAACAAGACGCTATCGCCCACGATTGCCAAGCGCAATGCGTTGCCTGGACTGCGATTGCCCCTGAAGAAGAAGGCGACGCCGCCACCAGCAGCAGCAGCAGCAGCTGCTCCGACAGCAGAAACATCTCCGACAGCAGCTGCTCCGACGCGACTGGAACGTCAGGGCACCTTTGTCAAGGATGAGCCGACAAACATGAATGCACAAGTGCCCATTGTGGAAGCACTGAGTCCAACGCAGCGCGCTTCCAAGCTGCCCACAAAGCGCACAACAACGACAACAACAACAACTAAAGTGGCAGCGTCGCCCAAGCGCATCATTGCCAAGTCGACGAGTCGAGTGATGCCACAACAACAACCAAAACAGCAACGTGCCAACACAAATATACGTTTGGCGAGCGCCAAGGCAGCGGCTGCATCACGCGTAGCCGCTCAAGCGTCGCGTGTCTCCTCCACCACGCCCCCCTCGCGCAGCAACTCCAATCTGAATGGCGGCAGTGCAGCAGCCGCAGCGGCGGCCAAGATTAACCAAGCGCAGAGTCGTATTGCCAACATTTGGAAGCGTGTGGATGAGGCCAAAACGAAGACCAAGCAATCGTCCAATTTGAGGACACAACAAACGAAATCTTCCAATACACTGAACGGTGCGACGTCGCGTCCATTGCTGCTGCGCAGCTCCACATTTGACAATACGCCGCCAGTTGGAGGAGAAGGAGGCGGAGCAGCAGGAGGTGGAGGAGGAGCAGCAGCAACCAGTGCCGCTCCGGCAGCAGCAGCAGCTCCCAAATCCCGGCTGCCTGTGATCGGTGGCCGCAAATAGAAAAGTCTTGGATAACGCACAGAGAAAGAGAGAGAGATGATGGAGAATCAAAAATATATATATACGCAATATTCTATTCTACTTGCTAGAAGGTAGTTAGATCTATAAGCGATAAAACACTCCTAGTTACTTAAACTAATCCAATTCACAGTCAGACAGTCGGGTTAATTCAGCTCCCAGTTCGTGTGTAGCCAAATAATAAATAATCGGTAGATATATACATACATA
>JBAMBL010000241.1:0-36847 GCA_037043405.1 Drosophila subquinaria
TAGTGGCACACTGTAAATTCACAACAAACAACTGTCGAGAATAAAAACAACACAACTTTAGCCACCAAGCTAATAATATAAAATTCACCATTGCACTAATCGACATTTAATTTTATTCATCAAATCTAAATATTTTTAAAATTTTTCCTTTTTTAAAAAACGAAATTTGAATCAATGTGCCTGCGCATGCTTGCGTGCACTGCATGCACATAATTCCAACACTAACACATGGACTTTAAAGCAAATATTGCTGTTCTAGAAAAAAGCCAAAGGATGAGTGGGAGCGAGACAAAAAGCGCATCATACGCAAAACAAACGAAAATGCGCATTCGCAAATGCCCAAACAATGAAAGAAAAACGTACAATTATCAGTCAATGGAGTACTAACTTTTCGTTATGAGTCTACAAACAATATTAGAAATGTGCTGTCCAAAATATGCGGTACAAAATTGATCTTTTTATTATCTTAATAATTGCATTCGGATTTTCAATTATCATATAATTGCACTCACCTTTAAATATTTATTCAGAATTGCAGTTCAAACTTAGATTTTGCACTTTTCACACCAGTTCAAGTATTTTCACTGAAGACGACGTCCGAGCTGAACTACTGAAAAAATTGGAATGGAAGCGTCAGAAAATTGTAGCAAAGGAAAGATCAGAAACTGACATTAACCGTTTGTAACGCAATGTCTTCGATTTCAGAGTTGTCAACTCCAGTTAAAAGTTGCAAAGCTTTTAAATGACTAGGAGCAATATGAAATGTGTAGTCTGTTGGCAGCCCTGAAACATAACGGTGAAATACAAGCAACAAAAGGGAATAGCCGATTATGAGAAAAGGAGACGAAAAAGTTCTACGGAAATCAGTTGTGAAATTAATTTTTTATACAAGCATGTGCGATGGATATACAATAAAACATGCATAATCACGCATATTTCAAAATGATATTATGAGACAATGAAGAGCAATCCATATTTTATGTATTTTTTATTCACAAAACGAAATTTCACGGTAATGGTTGTTTTTTTCACTTAAATGGACTTAAGTAAATTTTTGTAAGTCCATTTGGTTTAGAATGGCACAGATATTTTTGCGAAAATTAAATATAACCTTTTTAAGTATGCATTAAAAAATATGTATAAGCGCATAAAATTGAAATACACTGGTACTCACCAATAATTACTTTTATTGTATAGGTTTCTTTAAATTTAAAACGCACGCGAGCTGCACAATTAGTTAAATTTACCCGCTCAAAAATTCACGCAATGATGTTGAGGCACAAGAAAAAACTGCAAGTGTGACAAATTAAAAAAAGCCGCTACAGCATTGATTTTAACATAATGTTAACGCAAAATGCGCAAAATGCAAAATAAGCTAGCCAAGGCTGCCACACGTTCCAAGACTGTCAATGACTTTTCGTGTATGAGTTGGTGAGTGGCAAGGCTGCCAACTTGTTTTGCCAAAGTTGAGCCAAAGCTGCCACACAGCTGCAGCTTTTTGTGCGTTTTTTCTATTTTTGTTACATTTTTAAATACATTTATTAATTCAATAAAGTACAAATTCAATAAACCAAAAAAACCTTAAATTTTCTTAAAAAATTAAGCTCATTTTAAAATTCACGTCACCATTCGCGTGATGAAGTATGGTAAGAAATTCTAAAATTAATTTAAAAAAAAAACGACAAAAATGGGAGCCAAGGCTGCCACACGTTGCAAGAGTTTCCGACGTTTCACCTTTTAGTTGGTGAGGGCAACCCTGCTTTAAGAATACATAAAAGAAAAATTAGTAAACAACCATTTATTGGAGGGAAAATAATGTAATCGACCAGCTATGACTGTTTTCTGTCCCAAACCTTTGAAATATTAGTAAACTTTCTGCCAGCAGCATAACATAACCTCTGTTCTATCGTTTCAATTCAGATCTACCCGCAAAATGAGCGTCGAGGATGAAGTGTTTCGAATCCAAAAGAAAATTGGCAAAATATCGACGTCCAGCGATGGCGCGGTGAGTAAAGCTGACATTCGTTATTGGCCGGCAGTTGTGAATCATGGTGCATTTGTAGGGACAAGAGCAAGCGTTGGATTTGCTCAAGGCGCTGCAAACGTTGAATATTAATCTGGAGATATTAACAAAGACTCGCATCGGAATGACGGTGAACGAGCTGCGCAAGAGTAGCAAGGATGACGAGGTGATTGCGCTGGCCAAGACTCTGATCAAGAACTGGAAACGCTTCCTGGCCAGTCCGGCGCCGGGCACGCCCAAGGAGTCCACCACCGCTGGCAAGGATGGTTCCAGCAACAGTAACAGTGGCAGCGGCAGTGCAGCGAAATCCTCGAGTGCACCCAAGTCAAATTCATCATCCGGCAAGGAGAAGTCGAGCAGTGGCAGTGGCAGCAGCTCAACGAAGGAAAAGAAGTCCTCGTCGCAAACATCTTTCCCATCGAGTGGCGGCATGACAGACGCCGTTCGTCTCAAGTGCCGGGAGATGTTGACCAATGCACTGAAGATCGGCGAGGTGCCGGAAGGTTGTGCCGAGCCGGAGGAAATGGCCGCCGAGCTTGAGGATGCCATTTACATGGAGTTCAAGAACACTGATATGAAGTACAAGAATCGCATCCGATCTCGAGTTGCCAATCTGAAAGATCTTAAGAATCCGGGACTTCGCGGCAATTTCATGTGCGGCGCCGTCTCGGCCAAACAACTGGCCAAAATGACGCCCGAGGAAATGGCCAGCGATGAGATGAAGAAGCTGCGCGAAAAGTTCGTCAAGGAGGCCATCAACGATGCCCAATTGGCCACCGTGCAAGGCACCAAGACGGACCTGCTGAAGTGTGGCAAGTGCAAAAAGCGCAACTGCACCTACAACCAATTGCAGACTCGATCCGCTGACGAGCCGATGACCACGTTCGTCATGTGCAACGAGTGCGGCAATCGATGGAAGTTTTGCTAAAGCGCCCTTTAAATCAAAACCAAAATCCCCCCCTTAAAATTAATTCAAAACAACTATTGCATGTACACAACACACACACACACACCAATACATTATGTATTAGAGTGCATTCACTGACCACCTAAATTACACAAAAAATACTATTTCAATAAAAAATCATTTCTATTGAGATAATTCATAAGATATAATTGTTTTGAATGTAATCGGTTCCGGTCGCTGCAATTTCTGATAACGTTTAGTACAGTATGTAGAAAGAGCAGTGTTGCCAACTGGACTTTAATCGGCGTTTGATCTGTATACTAATATGGTTGGCAATAGTGGCAGGCCCGAGCTGGCCCTTGCTTTTCTAAAGTTGACAACTCTGCTGATAATGTCAGAAACAGGCAAGTGACGTCAGAAATCAAGTGCGGATTTGTCATTTTAGCTTTTAAGTAGCTAGATTTGGTAATTTTGTAATAGCTAACGCTGAAGAAATATTAATAGCTAGAAATCGGGCAGATTGCCAAATAACTTCAATAAATTCAAGAAACTCAATATGTCCTTTGCAGAAAATATTTTAGAGGAAACCAAATGAATAATTGAATTTTTAATGAATGAAATATTGAATAAATAAAGCAAATAAATGTCACAAAGGGATATATGTATGTACTACTTCTAACAGAGCAGAATTTTGGGCTTTGGCTTTAGAGTACATAGTTGTAAGTTGTAAGGGACAAACACAATTAGTGCTTTATTTAATTATACATAACATTTTTTTTGTATTTACACGCAAAAAATATAATTTTAAGCCCTTTCCCTTTTTTAGCAATTTATAGCTACATTTTCCTGTATTTTTAGTAAATTAAATTTTAGCTGTTGAAATGCTGTCGACACTGATGAGTTGTGGTGTTGAAGCATAGTACGCTCTAGCTGAAAACATTTTGGACGCTCGAAATGTTCGATGTTTTAGCATAATATCCAGTAGTTGAAAATATTTTGGACGCTCAAAATGTTCGATGTTTTGTTTTCGGACCTTACAGAATTCAGTGTGACAGCATAATACCAAAAATCATTAAAAAGTTGAGAGATTGTTGGTCTTATACTGCTGTGGTCACACTGTTGCGTCAACTGTGCACATAAAATAAATAAACAAAATAAATCAATTAAATTAAATTGAAAATAATTGAAGAATGAAAATGGACAATACGGTCATAAGACAATTGGTAGCAACTAATACCCTAATTATGGGATTAACGACCACTTATATTGTACTAAAAGAGATTAGATCCCACAAGATCGGTCTGTGTTGCACCTCTTCTATTAATTTAATTCGTTCTTCATTGTCAAAGAGCTCAATGCGGCCCTTATTTTGTTGCTTATTTGTCTCCATTGCTGCTCAAAATGATTTCGACTAGTCGAAACACTGAACGAATCGATGTTTTGAAAGGTCAAAAAAAAAGCTGCCAGCTGTCATTAAAGAGTGTTGTAAAACACCCAACAATTTTCTGAGCTGCCCAAATTTAGGTACTGGATACAAGGGTTTAGAAATAGCCTTACAAAATAATTTCGAGCCAGTTTGCAACCCTTTTTTTTATATGGAGTTGATACCTTTCAAACTGGTTTTTCAACAACTGGATACTATGCTTTTGAAGTCCGGCCTTTCAAACTTCAGTGTTACAGCATAATACAAAAAATTACAAAAAAGTTGAGAGATTGTTGGTCTTATGCTGCTGTGGTCACACTGTTGCGTCAGCTGTGCACAACAAATAAATAAATAACATTAAGCTCAACAAAATAGAGAAAATTGACCAAATGGACATGATGAGAGAAGTGGCAGCGACTAATACCCTAATTACTAAATTAAAAATTATTAATAATATTTAGGTACAGCGTACATAGGTTTAGAAATGACCTTACAAAATAAGGTAAAGGTCTAGAAGCAGTAGCCAGTCTCAAAAAAAAAAAAAATACCCACAGAAAGAGGGTGATTTATAATGAATTTAGGTATAAATATTTTTAGGGGGTCTCCCCTAGTTTTTTTTTTTAATTTTAATACAAAAATTAACATATTAATGAAAACATGTACAAAACAACGATGCAAAAGCTCATTTTGCATTGAAAATTTCCAAATTTCAAAATTCAATAATGAAAAAACTAGTGGAGACCCCCTAAAAATATTTTTACCTAAATTTATTATAAATCACCCTCTTTCTGTGGGTATTTTTTTTTTTTTTTTGTGACTTGCTACTGCTTCTAGACTGTTACCCAAAATAATTTCGAGCATGTTTGCAACCCTTTTTTTTATATGGAGTTTTGGCCTTGCAAACATATTTTCGGCTAGAGCGTACTATGCTTGACTGAACTTAGTTAAGCTTTATCGCGCTAACCAGGTTCGGTCACACTGCCCGTAGTTCACAGTTTTTGCTTGCGACGATCGGTTGTGTCCGGTTTGCGTTCGGTTATTTTGATTGTTGAGGTAACTACCGTTTAAAAAAAGATGAAAAAAAATCATCCAACCTTTTAACAATTAAGCTAAACAAATGTGAAATCGTGTGTACTTAACGAATTTCTTGTGTCGGAAGTGGAGTTAAAAGTTAAAGTCTAAACTCCCCTTGTTAACCTGTTGCGCGCTGCACTCGATGGTGCGTGACCTATTTATGTAACCTGTTTTAAAGAATATACCGCTTTAACTAAGCTCAAGCTCCCAAACTACAAGATTTCCCTGGGACTGGAACTGTGGGATCGGTGGTAATGGCTAGAAGTGACCAAAGTGTTAATTATACTACTAGTTTATTGCCGCTACCTGCTGGCACCCTGAGCTGAGCTCAGCTGAGCATTTTGAAAATTATTTATTATCGAGCGATGTTTAAAAGTCAGAAGCTCTACCTTCTCCCCCTACAGTGAAAGAAAAAATGAGTGCATTCACCCTGCAAGCTATGTGTCTGTGTATGTGTATTTATTTGTGTGTGTGTGCATAAAACTAGAAAAGTGCGCTGAAAATCTAACAAGAGAAATAATAGCTGGCCAAGGGCGTAGTTATGATTGTTTATTAAGGGTCAGAAGTGAAACTGACACCAAAGCTTGAAGCTGCTGCAATATACATACATACAGTTGCGCTCATGAAAATAGGAGTGCAGATGACCTGCACCTTTAAGATCGATTAATCCTACTATAGAGACCATTATGGGACAAAAACTTTTTATATTGGTTAAATCTAATTATTTTCTCATAACTTACCATCTTTTTTTTTTAATTTTGCTAACATTTTTTAAAATATGTTGTATAATAAAAAATATTGCTAAAGTGTGCCGCTCACTGAAATAGGAGTGTTAACAAAAAAAATTAAAAAATCGAACATAACTCATTAATTAACTTAATTATACTACAGAACATTTTGGTTATGCCCTAACACTTGGTTATATATCCTTTATTGGCTATTCCAGCCTCGCATCTACGTAGCATGGAGTCGCCCAAGTCCTGCCAACGCTTGAGCGGAATTTTCGCCCTTTTCTCTTCAACAACCTGCCAAACCTGCGACTTAGAAGACCCGAATCGTTTTGAGACATTACATCTGATGTCCCCCTATAAGTTTCAAGTGGGGTTTGGGTCCGGGGACTGAGCTGGCCACGGCATTGGATCGATCCTTTCCTGGCAAGCCCGGTTTTCGGCCGGTTTGCTGGTGGATTTGGATCGCTATCCTGCTGGAATGTCCAGTTTAAGGACATATTCCAACTGGCTTATGGCAGCATAACATTCCTCAATATATTGACGTACAGATTTTGGTGCATAATCCCCTCGATCATATGTACTGAGCCCATACTGCTGTACGAAAACAAAACCCATACCATGCTTGAACTGGCCGATATCAAAATGGCGTAATATTCTTTGGACAGATGAGTCCAAATGATCTTATTTGGTGGAATAGACTCTAGGCAGTTTGTCAGTTAACCACCAATACGGAGAATCTTCCAAATCATAGGGCCAAGAGTGTTAGGTACGGTGGCCAGTTCAAGCATGGTATGGGTTTTGTTTTCGTACAGCAGTATGGGCTCAGTACATATGATCGAGGGGATTATGCACCAAAATCTGTACGTCAATATATTGAGGAATGTTATGCTGCCATAAGCCAGTTGGAATATGTCCTTAAACTGGACATTCCAGCAGGATAGCGATCCAAATCCACCAGCAAACCGGCCGAAAACCGGGCTTGCCAGGAAAGGATCGATCCAATGCCGTGGCCAGCTCAGTCCCCGGACCCAAACCCCACTTGAAACTTATAGGGGGACATCAGATGTAATGTCTCAAAACGATTCGGGTCTTCTAAGTCGCAGGTTTGGCAGGTTGTTGAAGAGAAAAGGGCGAAAATTCCGCTCAAGCGTTGGCAGGACTTGGGCGACTCCATGCTACGTAGATGCGAGGCTGGAATAGCCAATAAAGGATATATAACCAAGTGTTAGGGCATAACCAAAATGTTCTGTAGTATAATTAAGTTAATTAATGAGTTATGTTCGATTTTTTAATTTTTTTTGTTAACACTCCTATTTCAGTGAGCGGCACACTTTAGCAATATTTTTTATTATACAACAAATTTTAAAAAATGTTAGCAAAATTAAAAAAAAAAAGATGGTAAGTTATGAGAAAATAATTAGATTTAACCAATATAAAAAGTTTTTGTCCCATAATGGTCTCTATAGTAGGATTAATCGATCTTAAAGATGCAGGTCATCTGCACTCCTATTTTCACGCACGCAGCTGTATGTACATATTTGTCTGATAGTTGTTTGTGTGTGTGTGTGTGTGCGTGTGTGTCTGACTGGCTGAGACGTGGCTGCATTATGGCTAAGCCTCTGACCAAATTATGGTTAGCTACGCTTCAGGTTTCGTTGTCTAGAACGGTACTAACTTGCACACACATACACAAGCCAATATAGACAATGAGAGAAAGAGTACAGCAAGCCAACACAAACACAAACACACTCATACTTGCGCACCTGTTAAAGAGCCCCTAAAAGAGAGAGCCGCTTATAAAGAGTGGCTCACATTGCAGCAGCCATACATTCATACATACTTACATTCACATCCCATGGGTGCCCCCTCTCCTTTGATTTTTCTCGCTCTTCGCACGCACTCAATTCATAGAAAAGCAGACAACTCGCTCTGGAGCCTTGAGCTTGCGCTTGAGCCGGGGCTAGAATTCTATGCATGGCGACAATAACAACAATATAAACACTTGTTTGGCCGGTTTGTTGCACAACGGGATATTTTGTGGCTTGCAGCGTTGTTTGGAATTGGATAACCCTTTTGAATAAAACGCTTAGAAACTCGAGTGTGTGTAATTGTGTTTTTTTTAGTGTTGTTAATTTTGTGTTGTTAATTTTGTGTTTGTTTTGCGTTTACCTTTGGAACGTCTCTACAAACGTAGTTATTGTTGTTGTTGTTGTTGTGCAGCTTTCGCGACTTTGCACTATGAGCCGACTTCGACTTTCTGTTTGTTTGGTGAAATTTTTTTAAGGTCGGCATCCGCATATTAAAAAAAAACTGAAATCTAACATAATGCGCGTACGCTTAGAAGATTTTAGATCAGCACTTTTAAGCTCTCTCTCTCGCTCTCTTCCTCCCTTTGTGCCTCACTGCAGTGCAGTTTTATAAGTAGTTTTAATTGCATCTGCATGTACACACTGGTGCAAAAAATGTCAAAGTGAAAAAACAAAGCCATATTAAAAATGTGTGTACGAGTTAACATACAGATAGATATTATGTATATTTAAAGCGTAATGGACGTGGCAGCCTCGCACGAACTTTCACTAATGACTGTTGGTGAACTCTCACATACATATGCATGCGTGCACACACACACACAACACATACCATTGCACGTGCATTTCCCATACGTGCTAAAATGCGTCGACGGATCGCTCAATTCCAATCAGAGAATTATCATTAATGTGGAGCTTAGCTATTGTTGTTGTACTCAAAGTTATGTCTCCCACTCCAGTAAGCTGTCGTCTCATTCCAATCGAAACTTATCATTGACAAGAATTTTAAATATATATATTTTTTTTTATTTTTATTTATTTTATTGTTGTTGTTGCTGTTTATTGTATAGTAATTTCTGCTCTCATGCAAATCTGCAAATGAGACGTGACTTAAAATAAAAAATATCGCTTAATGATAATGATATTTTATAGTTTGTTTATTTTTGGCCATGCTTAGCTCTAATTACATGGTGTACGGGCGACATTGTGTTATCAGCGACGCCAAGTGATAACAGTATTAGGCAATACATATTTTGAATGAAGAGCAAGCAACAATTCGGACATTCTGCGTGTGTGTGTGTGTGTATCACTCTCTCTCTCTCCCACTCTTTCTCTTGATTAGTGTTTTTAGTGTGGTGCATTGTATGTATTTTGATCGCCAGAGCGTAACAAGACTAGGTATGTATGTATGTGCATACATATAGATAAATATATATATGTACGTAGTACACGCCGCTCGAGTTTTGTGTGCCACAAAAATGCTTCTTTAACTTTTTTGTCTGTCTACAATTACATACCTACACATACATGTACGTCAATATGTACATATGTAGATATATTTATCTGTTGCCTGAGACGCCTGTGAATAAGTAACCAACTGTGAGATGATCTTATGACGTATCTAACTACAAAATTGGCATCAGGTGTTGATAGCCGTGCAATGGAAATGATATATGATATACATATACGAAATTTCTTTACTCATTTCATCATCATTTACACAAAAAGTTCAACTTGTAGAACCTTCTATGTACAAGTACATAGAGTTAAATTACAAAAATATATATATATATATTTTTTTCAATTCAAGTCCTAATGTTCCAAAACAAAAAACAAGAATTGAAAAGCTTTTCAGTAAATACAAAAATTTGCAGCTATGGAAGTAAGACTTAGAAATGTTTTTGGTAGAACTCTGCAGATAATCATTACAGCAAGTTATAATGAAAGTAATTAAAAATGCCTGCAAATTGTTATTAATTCAATACATATGTATGAAATAAAAATATTTTTAAATGTTTATTTTGTTTAGCTTAATCAACTTTTTACTATATTATAACGAAGAACTTTTACAATTTAGAAATTGAGGCAATATATAAAATAATGAGAAAATTAGGCCAAAACATACACAAATTTGTGTTCTTAATAGGGAAGTATTCTTAACGAATTGAAAGAAAATTTGAGCAATATCAATTTAAATTGTGAATATTTAAATATTTTCAGATCTGTCAGAATATATTCCGTTTCTTAAATCTTAATCTTAATCCACTTATTTTATTCAGAGTATTTTTAGAGACTTTAAAGAGAATTGCTTCTAAAAAACAACCCTTTGAAAACTTCCTTAAGATTCAGATTTAATTTTTTCGAAAATATTTTCGAAATTACAAAAGTCGAGTGCCATACAATTATTTTTAAATTCAAACAAAATTATTCATTTTAGGGGTTGTGTTTTAATTAATAAATTTAATTTTTAATTTTATATATGATATTTTTAATCAATTTGAAAAGTAATTCAATTTAGTCCGATAAATTTTACATTTTATCAAATCTTAAGATTTTTTTTTGATATTTGAAATTAAGTGCAACAATTGCATTTACGATTGCTGTTACTTTTGCGCTTTTAGAGATTTCCAGAGCACTCCTGATAATAAACTGGTTTGAAAACTTCCAGCAACTGTCATAGTTTGACAGTTGACCGCTAAACGTTCAGCTCAAATCTCTTTTGGGCCAAAGTTTCTACTGCCTAAATGAAGCGTTCAATTCGCCGTAAAAGTAATGAAAGTAAATTTTTGAAATGAAAACAAATCGAAGCTCAGAAAAAGAAACAATTTGCATAACAAACGCAATGCGATTGTCATTGATCATTGATTGGCTGGTTCTGAAATCAACAAACGTAACGGAAAGACACAATACGTAAATTTGTTGTTGTTGTTTTTTTTTATATTAAAAGTGAAAATGTGCGATAGCCTTTTTTGCATGTCTAAAGATATTTTTTGTGTCCGATTTTGGATATGAATTTTATGGATTGTCGTCAAATCATTGACGATTTTGGTTTTGGTCTTAGTTTCGGTTTCGGTTTCCCCTTTAAAAGAGCCAAAGTCAAAAATGACAATGACGAATATGTCGTTGTTTCGGGTTATCGAAAACGCGTCGAGTGTTAAATGGTTGCCAAAAAGAAATGTGGAAAAGGCATTAATTTCGACTTGCTTGACGAAGATGATGATGAAGAATTGGAAGAGAAGAAGAAGAAGAAGAAGCGACAACTTGTAAATTCTTTCAATTTACCGTAAACTTCACCTTAATTTTTTATGTTTTTTTTCTGTAGTTTTCTATAGCCGGTTTTTAGCGCCTGCAGCAGCAGCAGCAACATCAGCTCTTTGTTGTTGTTTTTGATTGTTGTACGACATTGTCATCTACTAAGAGCAACTTGTTCTTATTCTCTTTTTCTTTTCTTTTCACACACAGACACAGCAAACGGGCTTTTGTATTGGATGCCAGAGAGCCAGGAACAGTAAATGAAGGACGACGAATATGGTGATTGTAACACGTGTAAGTTAAGAGAGCGTATGCTCACAGCTAAAGAGAGTGACATGTTTACAAATGTGATCTCTGCGAGGGAGAGAGAGCTGAAAACTCTTGATGCGCACAAAAATGCCAAACGGAAGTAGACACATACACACATGCATGCATATATGAGTGTCTGTATGTATGTATGTACATATGTGAAGCTAGTGCTCCCGGCCCTGGTTGGCTTTTTTTTGTTACGCTCAAGTGATTTTTACAAAAAAAAAAATACAAAAAAATTGTAAAGAAAACAAAGTTTTATGGGGCCGTCGTGAAACGTCCATGGCAACCCCATGGCTCATAAAGTGCAATATCAAATTGTAACCTATTACAATCACTTTGCACACACAGGGTGACTACATCTGGATAGAACCCGCGTCGGGGCGGGAATTCGATGTGGCCATTGGAGCACGTGTCATCTCCGCGGAGGGTCGTCGCATCCAGGTGCGAGACGATGATGGCGATGAGGTTTGGCTGGCGCCCGAGCGTCGCATCAAGGCGATGCATGCCTCGTCCGTACAAGGAGTGGAGGACATGATATCGCTGGGAGATCTGCACGAGGCGGGAATACTACGTAACCTGCTCATACGCTACAAAGAGAATCTGATATATGTAAGTACACATAAATTTCAGGGATTGCAAATAAGAGGTGAGAATCAAAAAATCTCGTCCGAAAACATTTTTTGAATGAATATAAAAACCTCATATATTTAATTTTTGGGATAAGGTATTCTGGAAATAATAAAACTCTAAGTTTTGATTTTTATTTAAAACAAATAGAAATCATAACTAAATCTTGTTTTATAAAGATAAAAAACTATTTTTAATTTAAAAATTTAAGTCGCAACTGTCCTTGATAAACTCACACCGAAATCTTTGTTGAATTGTTATTTTTCTAATCTCTTAGACCTTCCACATTCGTCTCTTTTTTTATTTAAATAAATAATAAATAATAATTGATTTTGTAGTCTTATTATATATAGATTATATAGAACTTAGCTCAAAAGCTAAAGCAACTTAGCTCAAATCTAGCTCAATAAATTTTATAAAAATAAACAATTACTTTTTATTTTAATAATTTCTTAACATCAATATAAATTTTGAACTATCGATTTTCTACCTAGACCTACACAGGTTCCATATTGGTTGCCGTCAATCCGTATCAGATATTGCCCATCTATACGGGGGATCAGATCAAGCTGTACAAGGAGCGCAAGATCGGAGAGCTGCCACCGCACATATTTGCAATTGGAGATAATGCATATGCGCATATGAAACGCTATCGCCAGGATCAATGCATTGTGATCTCTGGCGAATCTGGAGCTGGCAAAACGGAGAGCACAAAACTGATACTGCAATATCTGGCTGCGATAAGTGGCAAGCACTCGTGGATCGAGCAGCAGATACTGGAGGCAAATCCCATTCTCGAGGCCTTTGGCAATGCCAAGACAATACGCAATGATAACTCATCACGGTAAACGATTTGTGAATCCCATTGAAAAACAGCTTTATCTGATTTCGTTTCTCTTCTTTGCAATCTTTTTAGGTTTGGCAAATATATTGACATACATTTTAGCGCCAACGGAGTTATCGAAGGCGCCAAGATCGAGCAATATTTGTTGGAAAAATCCCGCATTGTCTCCCAGAATCATAGTGAACGCAATTATCATGTCTTCTATTGTATATTGGCGGGTCTGTCCAACGATGAAAAGAGTCGTCTCGATTTGGGCGCGGCAGCAGATTATAAGTAAGCTCAAAGTGTTTCATAATATCAATAAGTTTTAGACCCTTTTAAAGGAAAGTACAAAAAGTTTGTCGAAAGGAAAATGAGTGTTACAGGCAGAAAGAGGAATCTCAGGCACTCATATTAAGAATGTTAAAACCCCAAAGCATTTAAAAATACATCATTACCGAAATTCGATTCTTTTTTCCGATGAATCTAGCTGATTAAATCAATTTTCATACAATATCGGAGATTTTTGCAATTCATTAGAGATTTTTTTTACATTCTATACATTTTTTTCCAATGATTAACGTAATTAAAGCAAAGATTTTAATGAATTCTGAAAATTGCATACAATTCATATTAATAAAGAAATCATATAAATAAATTATTAGATAAGTCTTAAAAATCAATCTAGTAAAAAAAGTAAAATAAAATCTAAATTAAAATTTAGAGACATTTAGGAATTTTTTAAAATTTTTTTAAATCGATTTATTATTTCATACTTTTCTTTTTATTTAGAAAAAAAAGAAAACTTACAATGAAGATTATATAAAAACTAAAAATGAAACCTTTTTCTTATTCATCCAGATAATTTATTTTGTAATTGAATTTCTAAAAGTCTTAATTTGTTATTAGCGATTCCTGGTTTTGAAAAGTATTATAAGTATTTTAAGGAAATCCAAATGCGCCCTCAAAATTTCATTACGATCTAACAATTATGCATGAGTGCAGTCTTAGGATATCTGAGGGCAGGGTATCTTTTAGTCGGAAACTGTCTATTAAAACTTTCTTAAATGTTTATCAACGTGTTTGCTTTTGCAGATATTTGACGGGTGGAAATAGCATCACCTGCGAGGGACGCGATGATGCCGCTGAATTCTCGGATATACGCTCTGCCATGAAGGTGCTGCTCTTCTCGGATCAGGAGATCTGGGAGATTATCAAGTTGCTGGCGGCGCTGCTGCACTGCGGCAACATCAACTACAAGGCCACCGTAGTGAACAATCTGGATGCAACGGAAATACCCGAGCATATCAATGTGGAGCGTGTTGCCGGATTACTCGGATTGCCCATCCAGCCACTGATTGATGCGTTGACGCGTCGCACGTTGTTTGCCCATGGCGAGACGGTTGTATCGACGTTGTCCCGGGAACAGTCGGTGGATGTGCGGGATGCCTTCGTCAAGGGCATCTATGGACGTCTCTTTGTGCACATTGTGCGCAAGATAAACACGGCCATATTCAAGCCAAGAGCCACGTCACGCAATGCCATCGGTGTATTGGACATCTTTGGCTTTGAGAACTTTGATCAGAACAGTTTCGAACAGTTTTGCATAAATTATGCCAACGAGAATCTGCAGCAGTTCTTCGTACAGCACATCTTCAAGCTGGAGCAGGAGGAATACAATCACGAGGCCATCAATTGGCAGCACATTGAGTTCGTGGACAATCAGGATGCACTTGATCTAATTGCCATCAAGCAGCTGAACATTATGGCCCTGATTGATGAGGAGGCGCGCTTTCCCAAGGGCACGGATCAGACGATGCTCGCCAAGCTTCACAAGACGCACGGATCGCACAAGAATTATTTGAAACCAAAGTCGGATATCAATACTAGTTTTGGCCTCAATCACTTTGCCGGCGTCGTGTTCTACGATACGCGTGGATTTCTGGACAAGAACCGTGACACCTTCAGTCCGGATCTGTTGCATTTAGTTAGCCAAAGTGGCAATAAGTTTCTGCGCCAAATCTTTGCCCAGGACATTGAGATGGGTGCCGAGACACGCAAGCGCACTCCCACACTGTCCACGCAGTTCCGCAAGAGTCTCGACGCGCTGATGAAGACGCTGTGCAGCTGCCAACCCTTCTTCATCCGCTGCATCAAGCCCAACGAGCTGAAGAAGCCCATGATGTTCGATCGCGGTCTCTGCTGTCGTCAACTGCGCTACTCCGGCATGATGGAAACAATACGCATCCGACGGGCCGGCTATCCAATTCGACACGGCTTTCGGGAGTTTGTGGAACGCTATCGTTTCCTCATTCCTGGTGTGCCGCCAGCTCATCGCACGGATTGCCAGGTGGCCACGTCACGCATTTGCGGCATGGTGCTCGGCAAGTCCGACTACCAGCTGGGCCACACCAAGGTCTTTCTGAAGGACGCCCACGATCTGTTCCTGGAGCAGGAACGAGATCGCGTGCTCACGCGCAAAATCCTCATTCTCCAGCGCAGCATACGAGGCTGGGTCTACAGGCGGCGCTATCTGAGATTGCGTGCTGCCGCGATTAGCGTGCAGCGTGTGTGGAAGGGGTACGCTCAGCGCAAGCGCTACAGGAACATGCGAGTGGGCTACATGCGTCTCCAGGCACTGATCCGCTCCCGAGTGCTCTCCCATCGCTTCAGGCATCTGCGTGGTCATATTGTGGGTCTGCAGGCGCATGCCAGGGGCTATCTGGTGCGGCGGGAGTACGGCCACAAGATGTGGGCAGTCATCAAGATCCAATCGCACGTGCGGCGCATGATTGCCGTGCGCAGGTATCGAAAGATGCGCCTGGAGCATAAACAATTCGCCGAAGTTCTGCAGCTGCGTAAGCTGGAGGAGCAGGAGCTACTGCATCGTGGCAATAAGCATGCTCGCGAGATTGCCGAGCAGCATTATCGGGATCGCTTGCACGAGCTGGAGCGACGTGAGCTGCAGGAACAGTTGGAGGATCGTCGTCGGGTCGAGGTCAAAATGAACATTATCAACGATGCGGCCCGCAAGCAGGAGGAGCCCGTCGACGATGGCAAACTGGTTGAAGCCATGTTCGATTTTCTGCCCGATTCGAGTAGCGATGCCCCAACACCACATGGCGGACGCGAGACGTCGGTGTTCAATGATTTGCCGCATGCACAGACGGTCAACCAGGAGGACATTATTACGCCCATGCATATCTCGGAGGATGAGGAGGATCTGTCCGAGTACAAGTTTCAGAAATTCGCAGCCACCTATTTCCAGGGCAATGTGAATCATCAGTATGCCAAGAAGGCGTTGAAGCATCCACTGCTTCCACTGCACACCCAAGGGGATCAGCTGGCTGCACAGGCGCTGTGGATTACCATTCTCCGCTTCACAGGTGACATGCAGGAGCCCAAGTATCATACCATGGATCGCATGGACACCACGTCGGTGATGTCCAAGGTGACTGCGACTCTGGGACGCAACTTCATCAGAAGCAAGGTGAGTGGAGGTCAAGGTGTGGAGAAGAGAAATGGAATTTTTTGACTTTCTGCTCTATAGCTGCCATAGAAATGATCAGCCAAAAATCAGACCTTATTATAAAAAAAAAAAAAAATTATTAGAAAAAATGATTTCTTTAGATATTTTAGCCAATGTCGCAGATGATGCATTTTGTATTAAATTTGATTAATAACGGTCTGCTTGAAAATCATCATCGAAATTACGAAACGATCAGTCGAAAATCAACTTTTAGTATGAAAACTTTTTGAGATATCTCAACCTTCATATGTATGTATCTTACAAATTATGCATTTTAAACTGTCTTGTACATGCTGAACATTCTGAATGTGGCTAAGTTCAGACTGTTTAAACATATTGTTGGCTTACAAAATTCGAAAATGTATCTAAATTGTAGAAAACATTTTGATTTCTTGAGAGATCTCAACCAATCTCACAGATTATGCATTTTGTATTGTCTTTTATATGCTGTAAAATTAAGCTTAAATCTGTCCATCTCAGTCAAACTTACAATTCTTATACTTCATACTGTTATCCACATCCTGAACCAACTTGGCTTAAGTCGGACTATGTTACATAGTTTCCCAAGGAACGATTAGTCGTAAATTGAAATTGAAATGGCAGAGTTTTAAATCTTTGGCGTTTCGACGATTACCTGTCTTTAATGTTCTTAAATAGATTTTAAATGTAAAAAGGTAACTCAAATAATATCCCATCGTTATGCTTGCAGGAATTCCAAGAGGCGCAGCTAATGGGCCTCGATCCGGAGGCATTTCTTAAGCAGAAGCCACGCTCCATACGCCACAAGCTCGTCTCACTGACGCTGAAGCGCAAGAACAAACTGGGCGAGGATGTGCGTCGGCGGCTGCAGGATGATGAGTATACGGCGGATAGCTATCAGTCCTGGCTGCAATCGCGCCCCACATCGAATCTGGAGAAGCTGCACTTCATCATTGGCCATGGCATACTGCGTGCCGAGTTGCGCGATGAAATCTATTGTCAGATTTGCAAGCAATTGACCAACAATCCATTGAAATCCTCTCATGCCCGTGGCTGGATACTGTTGTCGTTGTGCGTCGGTTGCTTTGCGCCGTCCGAGAAGTTTGTCAACTATCTGAGGGCGTTCATCAGGGAGGGGCCACCTGGCTATGCGCCGTACTGTGAGGAGCGTCTGAAGCGCACCTTTAATAACGGCACACGCAATCAGCCGCCATCGTGGCTGGAACTGCAGGCCACCAAGTCCAAGAAGCCCATCATGTTGCCCATCACATTTATGGATGGAAATACAAAGACACTGCTGGCGGACTCGGCGACAACGGCCAGGGAATTGTGCAATCAGTTGTCGGACAAGATAACGCTCAAGGATCAATTTGGATTCTCATTGTATATCGCGCTGTTCGACAAGGTCAGCTCGCTGGGCAGCGGTGGCGACCACGTGATGGACGCCATCTCACAGTGCGAGCAGTATGCCAAGGAACAAGGCGCCCAGGAGCGTAATGCGCCCTGGCGCCTCTTCTTTCGCAAGGAGATTTTTGCCCCTTGGCATGAGCCCACACACGATCAGGTGGCGACCAATCTGATCTATCAGCAGGTTGTCAGAGGCGTTAAGTTTGGAGAATATCGTTGCGACAAGGAGGAGGATCTGGCCATGATTGCGGCCCAGCAATATTTCATCGAGTACAGCACGGACATGTCCATGGAGCGTTTGTTCACACTCTTGCCCAACTTTATACCCGACTTTTGTCTCAGCGGCGTCGACAAGGCCATCGAGCGTTGGGCAGCTCTTGTGCTGCAGGCCTACAAGAAGTCCTACTATGTGAAGGATAAGATAGCACCACTGAAGATCAAGGAGGACATCGTTAGCTATGCCAAGTACAAGTGGCCGCTGCTCTTCTCGCGCTTCTACGAAGCATATCGCAATTCAGGTCCCAATTTGCCCAAGAACGATGTCATCATAGCGGTCAACTGGACGGGCGTCTATGTCGTGGATGACCAGGAGCAGGTGCTGCTCGAGCTCAGCTTTCCCGAAATCACAGCCGTGTCCAGCCAAAAGACGAACAAGGTGTTCACACAAACCTTTAGTTTGTCCACTGTACGCGGCGAGGAGTTCACATTCCAAAGTCCCAATGCGGAGGATATACGCGACTTGGTTGTCTACTTCCTCGATGGCCTAAAGAAGCGGTAAGTTCAGGCATCAGACTGAGTTTTTATGAAGAGATTTCAACTTATATTTATTAAAATTTATAACGATTGTAGAATACAGGAAATGTTGAATTTTTTTTTTTAATTTCTAAAGAAATATACCAATCCCACAAAAAAAACCTCTTTACGAGGAAAAAGTCTAGTGACGAAAACATTTTCATGCCCCAAAATTTCTGATATCCAATTATGTGACGAATAATATTAAGTTTTACATATAAATTATTTAAAGCAAAATTTTAACAGGTAATTTCCGAATTACGCTGCAATCAGTGCAAAAAGCCCTTCGAAATACCTTTTCAACGATATATAGATCGCATCTGTAGCTTCTATCGTTTGGATGCTATGGTGATTTCAATTTTAGCGGTTTTTAGCGATTTTCCGCGAAACTAGCGATTTTTCGCAAAAGTCGTAGAGCAAACGTTTCTAGATTTTTGAACAGGAACAAGTCCTCATTCAAACATTTACGCTATCCAAACAAACAAACTGGCTGCTATGACACTTTGTTGCTGCTGCCCTATTCCAATTCAAAGTAAAACGTATATATTCAGTTAATAGGTTATATCTTCCAAGCCAATCAACAAAAACTTATGTATGATATATTAAAAAACGCGAAATTTTACAAACTAAAACATATTGAAAATAAAAAAAAATCATTAGCGGCGTTTTTTCGAAAACCGCCAAAATGTGGAAAAAATTACCTTATTTCACCTGTAGCTTTTTACCTGTGTACTTTAGAAAAAAAGTTTGAAAGTATGCTTAAGAGCTTGGACACTATGGGGGTGCAAACAAACGTTTCTAGATTTTTGATCGGGAACAAATCCTCATTCAAACTTTGTTCCTGTTCAAAAATCTAGAAACGTTTGCTCTACGACTTTTGCGAAAAATCGCTAGTTTAGCGGAAAATCGCTAAAAACCGCTAAAATAGCATCCAAACGATAGAAGCTACAGATGCGATCTATATATCGTTGAAAAGGTATTTCGAAGGGCTTTTTGCACTGCTTGCAGCGTAATGCGGAAATTACCTGTTAGCTGAATACATACATTTTACTTAGAATGGGAATAGGACAGCAGCAGCAAAGTGTCATAGCACCCAGAGTTTAAGAGTGCTGATAGCTTTTGCGCTGGGCATGTGTGTTTGTAAAGGGGACCAGTGTTGCCAGACAATTTGCTTTAGCTTGTACAAACAATAATCAAAGTTGACAAAGCTATACTGTCAAAAAATATTGCAATTTCAAAATTTCTGAGGTCTTATTCAAAAATTTCTGATATCCCACAAAAAAAACCTCTTTACGAGGTAAAAGTCTAGTGACGAAAACATTTTCATGCCCCAAAATTTCTGATATCCAATTTTGTGACGAATAATATTAAGTTTTACATATAAATTATTTTAAGCAAAATTTTTGCATTCGGCACTGCGCAAAACAGTGAATGAGTTTTATTTGGTATGAAGAATTGATACATTTTAGCGCAATGTGCCGAGTGCCAAAATTTTGCTAAAAATAATTTGTAAAATGTAAAACTTAATATTATTCGTCACAAAATTGGATATCAGAAATTTTGGGGCATGAAAATGTTTTCGTCACTAGACTTTTACCTCGTAAAGAGGTTTTTTTTGTGGGTTAAGTTTTACACATAAATTATTTTAAACACAATTTTGGCACTCGGCACATTGCGCTAAAATGTCTCAATTATTCATACCAAATAAAACTCACTGTTTTGCGCAGTGCCGAATGCAAAAATTTTAAATTTAAAAAAAATCGTTAGCGGCGTTTTCTCGAAAACCGCCAAAATGTGGAAAAAATTACCTTATTTGACCTGCAGCTTTTTACCTACAGTGGCGAGCAGTGGTGAGTGCATGTTCAGAACACTGACTTTCATGATTCATAAAAACAAAACCATAAAAGGGAATCCAAATATTTTTTTTTCTAAATTTTTATCATTTCATTCTTAACAAATAGGAGTAAGGCAACATTAATAAAAAAGACAAATTCTTAGATTTTGAAATAAAAATGAAAAAGGAAAATGAAAAAAAAGTTAGCTTACTTTTTCAACTTTTTAACCTAGATTTTTTGGAAAGAAAGTTTTGCAAAAAGCCGACAAAATCAATTCTATTAGTGACACAAAAAAAAATTTTCAAAAATCTCTTCGCTAGTATTTTTTAAAACTTTTTGAATTTTTCAAAAAAATCACTTTTTCATGAAAATTAAAAAAAGTGTCTATTATGCCATTTTCAAAAAATTTAAAAAAATACTAGTGAAGAGATTTTTAAAAAATTTTGCAAAAAAGTCACTTTTTCCTCATTTGGCTCAACTGATCATAACAAACGGTGTCAGGATCAATTCATAATTTTTCGTATGTCGAGAATTTATATGTCCCATGGGGTTTTTTTTGAGGATATACTTTTACTAGAATTGTGGGTATCATGGATGTCAACTTCTATTCTAAAATAATAGTGGCAAGTGTTATGCTTAAAATAAGATGCTCCACGTTAGATTTATCCACACTTAAGTGATCCAAATATCATCACAAGTCAAGCGAAATAGTGCTTAGGATCCTACAGTATTGATGTTAAGGAGGGATTGACTCTTTCGCCGAGCCATAACCCAGTGGATCATCAATAAATAATGTAACGATAGAAGTGAGAGATGCTATGGACAAAAAATGTTGGACAGTAAAGAATACTCCTATCTCCAGATGCCGCGATCTCATAGCTTCTATAAAGTCCGGATGTGTCTAAATGATCCGGAAAAGGGGTGGATCCCACTTATGCTAAATGTGTGTGTAGAAGTGTATACTTAGAAATTGTTAAAACTTATGTAGAAAACGACAATCCGTTATTTTCTTACTCTGTTCTTATTATTTCGCACACCTGAATTTCGACTTAACCCAACAAAATTGCCATTATAAAAGATATAGACACAGCAGAATTTGAATTATATTTGGATATACATTGCTTAAAGTGTGTACTATTTTAATTATATAAGGGTTTAATATAATTGTGTTTTCTTAACACTTTTTTTTACCAAATTAATTGTTCACATATGCTGTTCTTATTATTTCGCACACGTCTGTATACGAGGGCGGGCTGATAAGTAATCGGCCTTACCAAAAAAAAACATCTTAAACAACCCATAAATATTTTATTCGATTAGTGTTTTCTATCGGCTGATTGCTGAAAAAGTTTTAGGCGTTTTTCGCAACACTGGTAATTTTGGCGGGAGTTTTAGCATGGTCACTTTTGCATTGTCCCCAAAATGAGTAAAATAGAATATCGATCTGTCATTAGATTTCTGTTTTTAAAAGAAATCCAACGATGAAATAAAAAATGAGTTAATCGAAGTTTATGGGGAATCAGCTCCATCGATTTCGACCATTAAATATTGGACTGCTGAGTATAGGCGCGGGCGGACAAGCATTTCTGACGAGGACCGTCCGGGACGTCCCAGAGAGGTGACAACCCCAGAAATGGTAGATAAATTCGGATGATCGCCGAATAAAGCTGAGAGAGATTGCTAAGGCCCTAAACATTTCTCGTGAACGTGTTGGAAACGTCTTACACGAATATTTAAATATGAGTAAGCTTTCGTCAAGTGGGTGCCGCGATTGCTCTCAGCGGAACACAAACGCAACGCTTGGTCATTGCGAAGGAGAGTTTGGCATTGTTAAACGCAAATAAGAATGAATTTTTGCGTCGTTTTGTGACTGTCGATGAAACTTGGATACATCACCATACACCAGAAAGCAAGGAACAGTCAAAGCAGTGGATTTCAACCGGAGAAACGGCGCCGAAAAAGGCAAAGATTGGTTTGTCGGCCAACAAGGTAATGGCAACGGTTTTCTGGGATGCCCGAGGCGTAATTCATGTGGATTATCTAGAAAAAGGCAGAACAATTAATGGAGATACTATCTAACCTTTTGGGACAGTTCGATTCAGAACTAAAGAAAAAAAGGCCGCACATGGCGAAGAAAAAAGTTCTGTTTCACCAGGACAACGCTCCGGCTCACAAGAGCGTTGTTGCCATGATGAAATTGTGTGAACTACACTATGAAATTCTTCCACATCCCCCCTATTCTCCAGATTTAGCACCATGTGACTATTATCTATTTCCAAACTTAAAGAAATGGCTTGGTGGAAAGAAATTTCAGTCGAATGAACAGGTGATCTGTGAAACAAACGCCTATTTTGAGGACCTGGACCAGTCATATTTTATGGAAGGTATAAAAAAATTGGAGGACCGTTGGACTAAGTGCATACGTCTAAAAGGAGATTATGTTGAAAAATAAAAAAGAAAAATAAAAAAAAAACCGTGTTTTCTTTGGTAGGCCGACTATTTATCAGCCCACCCTCGTATGCTAGTCGCCTTCGCACCTTTGGTGCTGCTTTCGTCACTAGCGCGGACTGCCGTCCGCAGTGATTTCATGAGTTTTATTTTTTGCTCAAAATAATACTTAAGCTGTAATTTTGACAAAGCTCAATTTGATGCTCTCCACAAGACATTTTTATGAATGAATTTTTATAGTTTGTCTAGGAATATATATAATTTTATTCCTTGATTTCCTAAGATGTAGTCGAACTTGAGTTTTATTTTGGGCAAAAAATAAAGCTCATAAAATAATTATTATTCTTCAAGTTTAATTTTTCTGCTTTAAAATAATGCTTATTGGTTGGGTAGTAAAATATAACTCAAAATTAATCATTATTTTTGGAGCAAATCTATGAAACTTTAAATTAATCATTATGTAAAAATTTTTTTAAAACAATTTATAATGGTTACAGTTCCTGTTAAAAACAAGGGGGAACAGCTATAGTCGACCTACCGACTATAGGATACCCGTTACTTATTTAAACAAATTTAAAATATTTTTATTGCATGCTTTTAGGCACTTACATTGCTTTAAACGTAAAACAGCCATTACTGCCGTTATGGTTGGCCGATCTTGTTGCGATTAAGGGGTTAAGAGCTTATAATAATTGATAATGTTAATTACTAAAAAAAATTCGCAATATTCTGGTGGCTTTTCGTGTTTTGCTGAAGCGGTAAGGGGGTGGCAAAATTTTGAAATCAACTTGATCTGCGTGGGGTTTATAGAAGTCTGTGTGCCAAATTTGGTTGCTTAGCTCTTAAAGTCTCTGAGATCTAGGCGCTTACACGGACGTACAGACGGACATGGCTAAATCGGCTCGGCTGTTGATGCTGATCACGAATACATATACATTATAGAGTCGGAAATGCTTCCTTCTCCCTGTTACATACATTGCAACGAATACAATATACCCTTTATAATATAATTTTCTTAAATAATTAATATTAACTCTGTAAAGGATTAAAACAATATTTTCAGAAAATGCAAAGCTTTTTAAAAGCGGGTGCGGCATTCTCGAGCAATGTTAAAAACTGAAAACTCACATCTGAAAAACAGCTTAAGAAAATTTTAAATGTTTCATTAAATTAGTGATTAAAATCCAAAAGTCATTGCATTTTAAATTTAGTGCATTCAATTAATTGCAGATTTAATTTTGTAAATTAATAATAAATGCAATCAATTATGATTGCAATAAAATCAGTAGCACAATCATTGGCCGTGTTCACCAGAGCAAATCGACAACAGAAAATCGATGAAATTTTTATGATTATTGTGGTGAACGGCAGTGATGAGCAATCATGTTTTCAAATTTTGTTATTATGATGACTGAAACTTCATCACCAAAAGAGTACGCTGAAGTTCTGTGATTGTGATGCTTTGTTATCGATACAACAAATCGTAATCAGCGCAGCACAAGATTTGACAAATAGGACAAAATTAAAAAAAACTAGTGGAAGGTTGTACAGTTGAGCATACTTGACTGTCGGAGACCCCGTACTTACTATGGAAATAACTGATATATTTATATAACATCAATTAAAATATATTTATTAAAACACAGATAACTCAGCGGCTACAGCCGAGTGTAGGCACGCCGAGTGTTTAAGGCCCTTTCGACTAATTGTTCGTATGTCATCAATTGAACCAAATTTTATCAGTATGTTTAAGACAATAGAAATAACCGATCTGCGAGTCTGATTGTGATATCTCCAGAAACAACAAAAATGTTCATACTCAATCTAAATTTTTGACTGATCGTATCAGCTATACAATATAGTAGACCGACTTTGACCAAACTTGGAACATACACAAAAAAGTTTTTCCTACTGATCGTTCCTATGGCAGCTATAAGATATAGTGGTCTGATCTCAACCAAATTTTTTTAGCGATTTCCCGCTAAACTAGCGATTTTTCGAAAAGTCGTAGAACAAACGTTTCTAGATTTTTGATCGGGAACAAATCCTCATTCAAACTTTGTTCCTGTTCAAAAATCTAGAAACGTTTGCTCTACGACTTTTGCGAAAAATCGCTAGTTTAGCGGAAAATCGCTAAAAACCGCTAAAATAGCATCCAAACGATAGAAGCTACAGATGCGATCTATATATCGTTGAAAAGGTATTTCGAAGGGCTTTTTGCACTGCTTGCAGCGTTATGCGGAAATTACCTGTTAGCTGAATACATACATTTTACTTAGAATGGGAATAGGACAGCAGCAGCAAAGTGTCATAGCACCCAGAGTTTAAGAGTGCTGATAGCTTTTGCGCTGGGCATGTGTGTTTGTAAAGGGGACCAGTGTTGCCAGACAATTTGCTTTAGCTTGTACAAACAATAATCAAAGTTGACAAAGCTATACTGTCAAAAAATATTGCAATTTCAAAATTTCTGAGGTCTTATTCAAAAATTTCTGATATCCCACAAAAAAAACCTCTTTACGAGGTAAAAGTCTAGTGACGAAAACATTTTCATGCCCCAAAATTTCTGATATCCAATTTTGTGACGAATAATATTAAGTTTTACATATAAATTATTTTAAGCAAAATTTTTGCATTCGGCACTGCGCAAAACAGTGAATGAGTTTTATTTGGTATGAAGAATTGATACATTTTAGCGCAATGTGCCGAGTGCCAAAATTTTGCTAAAAATAATTTGTAAAATGTAAAACTTAATATTATTCGTCACAAAATTGGATATCAGAAATTTTGGGGCATGAAAATGTTTTCGTCACTAGACTTTTACCTCGTAAAGAGGTTTTTTTTGTGGGTTAAGTTTTACACATAAATTATTTTAAACACAATTTTGGCACTCGGCACATTGCGCTAAAATGTCTCAATTATTCATACCAAATAAAACTCACTGTTTTGCGCAGTGCCGAATGCAAAAATTTTAAATTTAAAAAAGATCGTTAGCGGCGTTTTCTCGAAAACCGCCAAAATGTGGAAAAAATTACCTTATTTGACCTGCAGCTTTTTACCTACAGTGGCGAGCAGTGGTGAGTGCATGTTCAGAACACTGACTTTCATGATTCATAAAAACAAAACCATAAAAGGGAATCCAAATATTTTTTTTTCTAAATTTTTATCATTTCATTCTTAACAAATAGGAGTAAGGCAACATTAATAAAAAAGACAAATTCTTAGATTTTGAAATAAAAATGAAAAAGGAAAATGAAAAAAAAGTTAGCTTACTTTTTCAACTTTTTAACCTAGATTTTTTGGAAAGAAAGTTTTGCAAAAAGCCGACAAAATCAATTCTATTAGTGACACAAAAAAAAATTTTCAAAAATCTCTTCGCTAGTATTTTTTAAAACTTTTTGAATTTTTCAAAAAAAGTCACTTTTTCATGAAAATTAAAAAAAGTGTCTATTATGCCATTTTCAAAAAATTTAAAAAAATACTAGTGAAGAGATTTTTAAAAAATTTTGCAAAAAAGTCACTTTTTCCTCATTTGGCTCAACTGATCATAACAAACGGTGTCAGGATCAATTCATAATTTTTCGTATGTCGAGAATTTATATGTCCCATGGGGTTTTTTTTGAGGATATACTTTTACTAGAATTGTGGGTATCATGGATGTCAACTTCTATTCTAAAATAATAGTGGCAAGTGTTATGCTTAAAATAAGATGCTCCACGTTAGATTTATCCACACTTAAGTGATCCAAATATCATCACAAGTCAAGCGAAATAGTGCTTAGGATCCTACAGTATTGATGTTAAGGAGGGATTGACTCTTTCGCCGAGCCATAACCCAGTGGATCATCAATAAATAATGTAACGATAGAAGTGAGAGATGCTATGGACAAAAAATGTTGGACAATAAAGAATACTCCTATCTCCAGATGCCGCGATCTCATAGCTTCTATAAAGTCCGGATGTGTCTAAATGATCCGGAAAAGGGGTGGATCCCACTTATGCTAAATGTAGGCAACTAAGTGTATACTTAGAAATTGTTAAAACTTATGTAGAAAACGACAATCCGTTATTTTCTTACTCTGTTCTTATTATTTCGCACACCTGAATTTCGACTTAACCCAACAAAATTGCCATTATAAAAGATATAGACACAGCAGAATTTGAATTCTATTTGGATATACATTGCTTAAAGTGTGTACTATTTTAATTATATAAGGGTTTAATATAATTGTGTTTTCTTAACACTTTTTTTTACCAAATTAATTGTTCACATATGCTGTTCTTATTATTTCGCACACGTCTGTATACGAGGGCGGGCTGATAAGTAATCGGCCTTACCAAAAAAAAACATCTTAAACAACCCATAAATATTTTATTCGATTAGTGTTTTCTATCGGCTGATTGCTGAAAAAGTTTTAGGCGTTTTTCTCAACACTGGTAATTTTGGCGGGAGTTTTAGCATGGTCACTTTTGCATTGTCCCCAAAATGAGTAAAATAGAATATCGATCTGTCATTAGATTTCTGTTTTTAAAAAAGAAATCCAACGATGAAATAAAAAATGAGTTAATCGAAGTTTATGGGGAATCAGCTCCATCGATTTCGACCATTAAATATTGGACTGCTGAGTATAGGCGCGGGCGGACAAGCATTTTTGACGAGGACCGTCCGGGACGTCCCAGAGAGGTGACAACCCCAGAAATGGTAGATAAAGTCCACGGAATGATATTGGATGATCGCCGAATAAAGCTGAGAGAGATTGCTAAGGCCCTAAACATTTCTCGTGAACGTGTTGGAAACGTCTTACACGAATATTTAAATATGAGTAAGCTTTCGTCAAGGTGGGTGCCGCGATTGCTCTCAGCGGAACACAAACGCAACCGCTTGGTCATTGCGAAGGAGAGTTTGGCATTGTTAAACGCAAATAAGAATGAATTTTTGCGTCGTTTTGTGACTGTCGACGAAACTTGGATACATCACCATACACCAGAAAGCAAGGAACAGTCAAAGCAGTGGATTTCAACCGGAGAAACGGCGCCGAAAAAGGCAAAGATTGGTTTGTCGGCCAACAAGGTAATGGCAACGGTTTTCTGGGATGCCCGAGGCGTAATTCATGTGGATTATCTAGAAAAAGGCAGAACAATTAATGGAGAATACTATTCTAACCTTTTGGGACAGTTCGATTCAGAACTAAAGAAAAAAAGGCCGCACATGGCGAAGAAAAAAGTTCTGTTTCACCAGGACAACGCTCCGGCTCACAAGAGCGTTGTTGCCATGATGAAATTGTGTGAACTACACTATGAAATTCTTCCACATCCCCCCTATTCTCCAGATTTAGCACCATGTGACTATTATCTATTTCCAAACTTAAAGAAATGGCTTGGTGGAAAGAAATTTCAGTCGAATGAACAGGTGATCTGTGAAACAAACGCCTATTTTGAGGACCTGGACCAGTCATATTTTATGGAAGGTATAAAAAAATTGGAGGACCGTTGGACTAAGTGCATACGTCTAAAAGGAGATTATGTTGAAAAATAAAAAAGAAAAATAAAAAAAAAACCGTGTTTTCTTTGGTAGGCCGACTATTTATCAGCCCACCCTCGTATGCTAGTCGCCTTCGCACCTTTGGTGCTGCTTTCGTCACTAGCGCGGACTGCCGTCCGCAGTGATTTTATGAGTTTTATTTTTTGCTCAAAATAATACTTAAGCTGTAATTTTGACAAAGCTCAATTTGATGCTCTCCACAAGACATTTTTATGAATGAATTTTTATGGTTTGTCTAGGAATATATATAATTTTATTCCTTGATTCCCTAAGATGTAGTCGAACTTGAGTTTTATTTTGGGCAAAAAATAAAGCTCATAAAATAATTATTATTCTTCAAGTTTAATTTTTCTGCTTTAAAATAATGCTTATTGGTTGGGTAGTAAAATATAACTCAAAATTAATCATTATTTTTGGAGCAAATCTATGAAACTTTAAATTAATCATTATGTAAAAATTTTTTTAAAACAATTTATAATGGTTACAGTTCCTGTTAAAAACAAGGGGGAACAGCTATAGTCGACCTACCGACTATAGGATACCCGTTACTTATTTAAACAAATTTAAAATATTTTTATTGCATGCTTTTAGGCACTTACATTGCTTTAAACGTAAAACAGCCATTACTGCCGTTATGGTTGGCCGATCTTGTTGCGATTAAGGGGTTAAGAGCTTATAATAATTGATAATGTTAATTACTAAAAAAAATTCGCAATATTCTGGTGGCTTTTCGTGTTTTGCGGAAGCGGTAAGGGGGTGGCAAAATTTTGAAATCAACTTGATCTGCGTGGGGTTTATAGAAGTCTGTGTGCCAAATTTGGTTGCTTAGCTCTTAAAGTCTCTGAGATCTAGGCGCTTACACGGACGTACAGACGGACATGGCTAAATCGGCTCGGCTGTTGATGCTGATCACGAATACATATACATTATAGAGTCGGAAATGCTTCCTTCTCCCTGTTACATACATTGCAACGAATACAATATACCCTTTATAATATAATTTTCTTAAATAATTAATATTAACTCTGTAAAGGATTAAAACAATATTTTCAGAAAATGCAAAGCTTTTTAAAAGCGGGTGCGGCATTCTCGAGCAATGTTAAAAACTGAAAACTCACATCTGAAAAACAGCTTAAGAAAATTTTAAATGTTTCATTAAATTAGTGATTAAAATCCAAAAGTCATTGCATTTTAAATTTAGTGCATTCTATTAATTGCAGATTTAATTTTGTAAATTAATAATAAATGCAATCAATTATGATTGCAATAAAATCAGTAGCACAATCATTGGCCGTGTTCACCAGAGCAAATCGACAACAGAAAATCGATGAAATTTTTATGATTATTGTGGTGAACGGCAGTGATGAGCAATCATGTTTTCAAATTTTGTTATTATGATGACTGAAACTTCATCACCAAAAGAGTACGCTGAAGTTCTGTGATTGTGATGCTTTGTTATCGATACAACAAATCGTAATCAGCGCAGCACAAGATTTGACAAATAGGACAAAATTAAAAAAAACTAGTGGAAGGTTGTACAGTTGAGCATACTTGACTGTCGGAGACCCCGTACTTACTATGGAAATAACTGATATATTTATATAACATCAATTAAAATATATTTATTAAAACACAGATAACTCAGCGGCTACAGCCGAGTGTAGGCACGCCGAGTGTTTAAGGCCCTTTCGACTAATTGTTCGTATGTCATCAATTGAACCAAATTTTATCAGTATGTTTAAGACAATAGAAATAACCGATCTGCGAGTCTGATTGTGATATCTCCAGAAACAACAAAAATGTTCATACTCAATCTAAATTTTTGACTGATCGTATCAGCTATACAATATAGTAGACCGACTTTGACCAAACTTGGAACATACACAAAAAAGTTTTTCCTACTGATCGTTCCTATGGCAGCTATAAGATATAGTGGTCTGATCTCAACCAAATTTTTTTAGCGATTTCCCGCTAAACTAGCGATTTTTCGAAAAGTCGTAGAACAAACGTTTCTAGATTTTTGATCGGGAACAAATCCTCATTCAAACTTTGTTCCTGTTCAAAAATCTAGAAACGTTTGCTCTACGACTTTTGCGAAAAATCGCTAGTTTAGCGGAAAATCGCTAAAAACCGCTAAAATAGCATCCAAACGATAGAAGCTACAGATGCGATCTATATATCGTTGAAAAGGTATTTCGAAGGGCTTTTTGCACTGCTTGCAGCGTTATGCGGAAATTACCTGTTAGCTGAATACATACATTTTACTTAGAATGGGAATAGGACAGCAGCAGCAAAGTGTCATAGCACCCAGAGTTTAAGAGTGCTGATAGCTTTTGCGCTGGGCATGTGTGTTTGTAAAGGGGACCAGTGTTGCCAGACAATTTGCTTTAGCTTGTACAAACAATAATCAAAGTTGACAAAGCTATACTGTCAAAAAATATTGCAATTTCAAAATTTCTGAGGTCTTATTCAAAAATTTCTGATATCCCACAAAAAAAACCTCTTTACGAGGTAAAAGTCTAGTGACGAAAACATTTTCATGCCCCAAAATTTCTGATATCCAATTTTGTGACGAATAATATTAAGTTTTACATATAAATTATTTTAAGCAAAATTTTTGCATTCGGCACTGCGCAAAACAGTGAATGAGTTTTATTTGGTATGAAGAATTGATACATTTTAGCGCAATGTGCCGAGTGCCAAAATTTTGCTAAAAATAATTTGTAAAATGTAAAACTTAATATTATTCGTCACAAAATTGGATATCAGAAATTTTGGGGCATGAAAATGTTTTCGTCACTAGACTTTTACCTCGTAAAGAGGTTTTTTTTGTGGGTTAAGTTTTACACATAAATTATTTTAAACACAATTTTGGCACTCGGCACATTGCGCTAAAATGTCTCAATTATTCATACCAAATAAAACTCACTGTTTTGCGCAGTGCCGAATGCAAAAATTTTAAATTTAAAAAAAATCGTTAGCGGCGTTTTCTCGAAAACCGCCAAAATGTGGAAAAAATTACCTTATTTGACCTGCAGCTTTTTACCTACAGTGGCGAGCAGTGGTGAGTGCATGTTCAGAACACTGACTTTCATGATTCATAAAAACAAAACCATAAAAGGGAATCCAAATATTTTTTTTTCTAAATTTTTATCATTTCATTCTTAACAAATAGGAGTAAGGCAACATTAATAAAAAAGACAAATTCTTAGATTTTGAAATAAAAATGAAAAAGGAAAATTAAAAAAAAGTTAGCTTACTTTTTCAACTTTTTAACCTAGATTTTTTGGAAAGAAAGTTTTGCAAAAAGCCGACAAAATCAATTCTATTAGTGACACAAAAAAAAATTTTCAAAAATCTCTTCGCTAGTATTTTTTAAAACTTTTTGAATTTTTCAAAAAAAGTCACTTTTTCATGAAAATTAAAAAAAGTGTCTATTATGCCATTTTCAAAAAATTTAAAAAAATACTAGTGAAGAGATTTTTAAAAAATTTTGCAAAAAAGTCACTTTTTCCTCATTTGGCTCAACTGATCATAACAAACGGTGTCAGGATCAATTCATAATTTTTCGTATGTCGAGAATTTATATGTCCCATGGGGTTTTTTTTGAGGATATACTTTTACTAGAATTGTGGGTATCATGGATGTCAACTTCTATTCTAAAATAATAGTGGCAAGTGTTATGCTTAAAATAAGATGCTCCACGTTAGATTTATCCACACTTAAGTGATCCAAATATCATCACAAGTCAAGCGAAATAGTGCTTAGGATCCTACAGTATTGATGTTAAGGAGGGATTGACTCTTTCGCCGAGCCATAACCCAGTGGATCATCAATAAATAATGTAACGATAGAAGTGAGAGATGCTATGGACAAAAAATGTTGGACAATAAAGAATACTCCTATCTCCAGATGCCGCGATCTCATAGCTTCTATAAAGTCCGGATGTGTCTAAATGATCCGGAAAAGGGGTGGATCCCACTTATGCTAAATGTAGGCAACTAAGTGTATACTTAGAAATTGTTAAAACTTATGTAGAAAACGACAATCCGTTATTTTCTTACTCTGTTCTTATTATTTCGCACACCTGAATTTCGACTTAACCCAACAAAATTGCCATTATAAAAGATATAGACACAGCAGAATTTGAATTCTATTTGGATATACATTGCTTAAAGTGTGTACTATTTTAATTATATAAGGGTTTAATATAATTGTGTTTTCTTAACACTTTTTTTTACCAAATTAATTGTTCACATATGCTGTTCTTATTATTTCGCACACGTCTGTATACGAGGGCGGGCTGATAAGTAATCGGCCTTACCAAAAAAAAACATCTTAAACAACCCATAAATATTTTATTCGATTAGTGTTTTCTATCGGCTGATTGCTGAAAAAGTTTTAGGCGTTTTTCTCAACACTGGTAATTTTGGCGGGAGTTTTAGCATGGTCACTTTTGCATTGTCCCCAAAATGAGTAAAATAGAATATCGATCTGTCATTAGATTTCTGTTTTTAAAAAAGAAATCCAACGATGAAATAAAAAATGAGTTAATCGAAGTTTATGGGGAATCAGCTCCATCGATTTCGACCATTAAATATTGGACTGCTGAGTATAGGCGCGGGCGGACAAGCATTTTTGACGAGGACCGTCCGGGACGTCCCAGAGAGGTGACAACCCCAGAAATGGTAGATAAAGTCCACGGAATGATATTGGATGATCGCCGAATAAAGCTGAGAGAGATTGCTAAGGCCCTAAACATTTCTCGTGAACGTGTTGGAAACGTCTTACACGAATATTTAAATATGAGTAAGCTTTCGTCAAGGTGGGTGCCGCGATTGCTCTCAGCGGAACACAAACGCAACCGCTTGGTCATTGCGAAGGAGAGTTTGGCATTGTTAAACGCAAATAAGAATGAATTTTTGCGTCGTTTTGTGACTGTCGACGAAACTTGGATACATCACCATACACCAGAAAGCAAGGAACAGTCAAAGCAGTGGATTTCAACCGGAGAAACGGCGCCGAAAAAGGCAAAGATTGGTTTGTCGGCCAACAAGGTAATGGCAACGGTTTTCTGGGATGCCCGAGGCGTAATTCATGTGGATTATCTAGAAAAAGGCAGAACAATTAATGGAGAATACTATTCTAACCTTTTGGGACAGTTCGATTCAGAACTAAAGAAAAAAAGGCCGCACATGGCGAAGAAAAAAGTTCTGTTTCACCAGGACAACGCTCCGGCTCACAAGAGCGTTGTTGCCATGATGAAATTGTGTGAACTACACTATGAAATTCTTCCACATCCCCCCTATTCTCCAGATTTAGCACCATGTGACTATTATCTATTTCCAAACTTAAAGAAATGGCTTGGTGGAAAGAAATTTCAGTCGAATGAACAGGTGATCTGTGAAACAAACGCCTATTTTGAGGACCTGGACCAGTCATATTTTATGGAAGGTATAAAAAAATTGGAGGACCGTTGGACTAAGTGCATACGTCTAAAAGGAGATTATGTTGAAAAATAAAAAAGAAAAAGAAAAAAAAAACCGTGTTTTCTTTGGTAGGCCGACTATTTATCAGCCCACCCTCGTATGCTAGTCGCCTTCGCACCTTTGGTGCTGCTTTCGTCACTAGCGCGGACTGCCGTCCGCAGTGATTTTATGAGTTTTATTTTTTGCTCAAAATAATACTTAAGCTGTAATTTTGACAAAGCTCAATTTGATGCTCTCCACAAGACATTTTTATGAATGAATTTTTATGGTTTGTCTAAGAATATATATAATTTTATTCCTTGATTCCCTAAGATGTAGTCGAACTTGAGTTTTATTTTGGGCAAAAAATAAAGCTCATAAAATAATTATTATTCTTCAAGTTTAATTTTTCTGCTTTAAAATAATGCTTATTGGTTGGGTAGTAAAATATAACTCAAAATTAATCATTATTTTTGGAGCAAATCTATGAAACTTTAAATTAATCATTATGTAAAAATTTTTTTAAAACAATTTATAATGGTTACAGTTCCTGTTAAAAACAAGGGGGAACAGCTATAGTCGACCTACCGACTATAGGATACCCGTTACTTATTTAAACAAATTTAAAATATTTTTATTGCATGCTTTTAGGCACTTACATTGCTTTAAACGTAAAACAGCCATTACTGCCGTTATGGTTGGCCGATCTTGTTGCGATTAAGGGGTTAAGAGCTTATAATAATTGATAATGTTAATTACTAAAAAAAATTCGCAATATTCTGGTGGCTTTTCGTGTTTTGCTGAAGCGGTAAGGGGGTGGCAAAATTTTGAAATCAACTTGATCTGCGTGGGGTTTATAGAAGTCTGTGTGCCAAATTTGGTTGCTTAGCTCTTAAAGTCTCTGAGATCTAGGCGCTTACACGGACGTACAGACGGACATGGCTAAATCGGCTCGGCTGTTGATGCTGATCACGAATACATATACATTATAGAGTCGGAAATGCTTCCTTCTCCCTGTTACATACATTGCAACGAATACAATATACCCTTTATAATATAATTTTCTTAAATAATTAATATTAACTCTGTAAAGGATTAAAACAATATTTTCAGAAAATGCAAAGCTTTTTAAAAGCGGGTGCGGCATTCTCGAGCAATGTTAAAAACTGAAAACTCACATCTGAAAAACAGCTTAAGAAAATTTTAAATGTTTCATTAAATTAGTGATTAAAATCCAAAAGTCATTGCATTTTAAATTTAGTGCATTCAATTAATTGCAGATTTAATTTTGTAAATTAATAATAAATGCAATCAATTATGATTGCAATAAAATCAGTAGCACAATCATTGGCCGTGTTCACCAGAGCAAATCGACAACAGAAAATCGATGAAATTTTTATGATTATTGTGGTGAACGGCAGTGATGAGCAATCATGTTTTCAAATTTTGTTATTATGATGACTGAAACTTCATCACCAAAAGAGTACGCTGAAGTTCTGTGATTGTGATCAAGATGGATTTACTATTAAGGTGACGTCGTCCGATGTGCTGAGGCTACAAACATTTTTTCATGCATGCGATACTCAACCTCTTTCGACAACGTTTGCAGGCATACTGTCAAATGTTTGTAGCCTCGAAAGAGAGCAGCTGTGGTGACAACGTTACCTTATAGTAAATATACCTTGATTGTGATGCTTTGTTATCGATACAACAAATCGTAATCAGCGCAGCACAAGATTTGACAAATAGGACAAAATTAAAAAAAACTAGTGGAAGGTTGTACAGTTGAGCATACTTGACTGTCGGAGACCCCGTACTTACTATGGAAATAACTGATATATTTATATAACATCAATTAAAATATATTTATTAAAACACAGATAACTCAGCGGCTACAGCCGAGTGTAGGCACGCCGAGTGTTTAAGGCCCTTTCGACTAATTGTTCGTATGTCATCAATTGAACCAAATTTTATCAGTATGTTTAAGACAATAGAAATAACCGATCTGCGAGTCTGATTGTGATATCTCCAGAAACAACAAAAATGTTCATACTCAATCTAAATTTTTGACTGATCGTATCAGCTATACAATATAGTAGACCGACTTTGACCAAACTTGGAACATACACAAAAAAGTTTTTCCTACTGATCGTTCCTATGGCAGCTATAAGATATAGTGGTCTGATCTCAACCAAATTTAGTCAGGGTGTATAGGCCCATCACATATAGGTCAACTGAGTCTGACACGAACGCACAAACTCAATTAAAATCGTTCGACTTCGCACTCGACTTCTTTCAATTCCTTTCGAACATGAATGCTTCGAACTTCGTTTTAGCTCATTCATGCAGACCTCTAATATGCATCCCTGTACCGAACTGTCCTATAATTTTAAATGTACAAATATGTATAGAGAACCAATAAAAACAAGCATTTACATTAATTATCCACGATACCTGAACAGAATCTCCAGTTCTTTTTTGCTTATGTCCAAATTATTTGCCTATCAATGTTTGATTTAAGGCACAGAAAAGCCTTGGGGTCTGCCACGCCTCGTTCTGCCTGTTACGCTCTTTTTTTGTGTAAAAATTAATATATTCCTGTACTATTTTATTAAGAACGGGTTCTGAAAAAATTGTAAAAATATTCCTGCACGGCCATACAGACACAAAGAAAATCAAAATGCAATAGTACCATCTTCAATAGTCCAACCTGAAAATTTGCACATCGCATTTCAAGCATCAATACCAAAAGCACAGGATGTCTTTGAATTTCGGTTCCAAAGATGGCATTCTTATTCGGACCATGACTGTGGAGGACTACAAACAGATCGATAGAAATGTCTATAGCAAAGAACCACTTGCGTCTTAAGT
>JBAMBL010000243.1:0-17711 GCA_037043405.1 Drosophila subquinaria
GTTGTGTCCTATATATTAAAATATTAATTTATTTTAAGACTGAAATTCATTGCGTCTTTTCAATATGATTTCACAATTATCAGTGGCGTTGCCAATACAAATCGATTCTTAATACTAACATAAGCGATTATTCGATTAACTATCGATATATAAAATGATTACAATGTAGTATTATTAATTCATACATAACACTCTTCCCCTACTAAGTAGATGGTGAAAATATAATTTTTTGCTTTCGAATTCGTGTTGACCTACGAATGTCCGGTTCAGCTTCTGTGTGCGGCGCCATCGGTGTTGATGATCCTTGTGGTGAACCTGGAACTTCTGTACGCAATGCTCTTGGGGTTTGGTACGCGCCGCTTTGCTCGTTCTCTTCATCAATACATGAGTCGCCATAGTTATTTGATCTATTTAAATTTTGTTCCGGGCCTGTCGAGTGTGGTTGTAATAAACTTGAATTTCTGCTGAGTCCATAAGATGGTCCATTCATAGTCTTGTCTTCATCCTTTTCTCCCGTGTCTTGATTAAATTGCGTCTCCTTCGCCTTGGTGCCCCGAATCTGGTTTATGTGTCTTATGTATGTTTTGTTGTTATGTAGAATTTTGTAATGAAGGTTTCCCATTCGCTCTCTGATTGTTCCTCGAATCCATTTGTCCATACGTGGAATGCCAGAAATAAAGTAGACCAAATCGCTAACTTCGAAATGTCTGTAATCTCCTTTGAATTTCAGGAAATGTTTTGCTGAGACTTTCTCTTTAATGTTCTCCGGTCTTATGAGGTCCAATCGTGTGCGTAATTGTCGGCCCAAAAACAGCTTAGCAGGTGACTCACCGGTTGTACTATGTGGTGCATTCCTATATTGGCGTAAGAATTCATTTAGATTACTTTTCAGAGTTTTGGCATTTGAACCCATTGCCCTTAAAGCGTTCTTTACAGTCTGTACATTTCTTTCCGCCTGTCCGTTCGTCGCTGGATGGTATGGTGCTGAAAACTTGCGATACCTAACACCCACCGAGTCTAGATAGTTGTTAAATTCAGCCGATGTGAAGTTGGTGCCGTTGTCCGAAACTACCATTTGTGGCACTCCATATGTTGTGAATACTTCATCTAATAGCATTATTGTGGCTGCTGCCGTTGTTGATTTGGTGACTTTAACTTCGAGCCATTTTGAGTAGGCGTCTGAAATAATAAGCAACATCATACCCTCCATAGGGCCAGCGTAGTCAATGTGAATGCGTTCCCAAGGCCCTTTCGGATATTCCCAGTGATGATCCGAGCACTTTGAAGGTAGGCTTGCATTTCGTGCACAGAATTCGCATGTCTTTGCAGTGTTTTCAATGTCTTTGTCAATTCCTGGCCAGTAGACAAATGATCGCGCAATGCTCTTCATTTTTACTACACCTAGATGCGCACGGTGTAGTTCATCCAGAACTCGTTGTTGAAGCTTGAGCGGAATGACCACACGGTGCTCGAAAATTAGGCATCCTGATGACACATTGTATTTGGACTCCGGCGTCTTAAATCCGCTTCCAGTTGGGCAACGACCGCTCTCCAGGGCTTGTAGGATTCGACCCAAGTGATCATCTTTTTTCGTTTCTCGAGAAATGGCGGCAGCTGTAATTGGAAGTTGATGAATTTGTTGTGTTATGAAATTATCAAATTCATCTAGCTCTATTGAATTGATTTGGTAGTTGTTTGCGTTAAGTGATAAACGCGAAAGAAAATCAGCATTGGTATTATGTTTTGAAGATTTGATAGTGATTTCGAAGTCAAAGTTGCTCAAGTAGTCTGCGTAGTTAGCCATTCTTGAAATGCATAGCACCGGTAGTGTCTTTGTAGGGTGTAAGATTTGCATAAGTGGTTTATTGTCCGTAATTAATGTCCAGTGCCTTGCATATAAGTATTTGAAGAATTTCTGTACTGCCCACACAATAGCCAGTGCTTCTTTATCGATCGTTGGATATCGTTGTTCAGTTGCACTCATTGTGCGGCTTGCGTAAGCAATTGGCCGTTCCTTGCCATTGGACAAACGATGGGATAAAACAGCACCCAGTCCAGTTTTGCTGGCGTCTGTTGCTAGTATTAGTGGAAGTGACGGATCGTATGGTATTAATACTTGTTCGGATACAAGTATGTTCTTGATCTTCAAATAAGCCGATTCTGCGTCTGCCGTCCAGTAGAACTTTCCTCCTTTTATTATGTCCCGTATTGGTCTTTCTATGGTTGCTAGATTTGGTATGAAATTGGAGTAGTACGTAGCTTTTCCCAGAAATAATTGTAAGTGCTCGATTGTAGTTGGTTTTGGAGCATGAGTTATGGCCTCAATATGTTTTGTGGATTTATGTATGCCTTGAGCGTCAATTCTGTGGCCTAAGAATTCAATTGAAGATGCAGCAAACACACATTTTGATTTGTTTAATTTAAAACCAAAGCCATGTAATTTGTTAAGTGTAGTTTCCAGCGTTGTTAGCAATTCATTTGTACTTTTAGCATGTATTAGAATGTCATCAAAGAAGTTGTGAACATTTGGAATGTCTTGTAGTAATGTTTCCATCGTGCGCTGCCATATCGCAGGTATATTTGCTGCTCCATACACTGCTCGTGTTGGACGAATAAGGCCATGTGTGATAGTATTAAGTGTTAGTACGTGAGCAAAGTTCTCGTCAATTGGTAAGTGAGTATATGCATCAGTAATGTCTAAGTGTGCGAATACCGTAGCTCCCTTCATTTGGTTAAATAAATCTTCAGCTCTCGGGAGTGGATGCTCATCGATTATCATTTGACCGTTTACTGTAGGTTTGTAATTTCCTGTAATTCGAATTCCTCCGCTCTTTTTGGTCACAACATGTGTTGTCGATGCCCATTCTGAATAATCCACTCGTTTGTAGAATCCTGCAGCAATTTTCTTGTCGATTTCTTTTGCATATGCATCACGAAGTGCGAATGGTACATCTCTTGCTCGAGCAAACAAGGGCTTAGCGTCTGGTTTTAGGTGTACTTTCACAGGTGGCCCCTTAAAAGTTCCGGCTGTTGTATCGAAGATCGAGTTGTATTTTGCTAGTAATTGCCTAAGTTGTCCATTCTTCTCTTCTGAAAGTCCTGTTGCTTGTGCTGCTATTGTCTTTATACTTCTTTCTGCTAGGTCTATCGAGCTGTTAGAATCGTTGGAGAATAGCTCGGCGAAGTTAATTTCCTTTGCAAACTGTGAAATCCATTCTCGTCCACATAGTGTGTCTAGGTTCCCTTTCACTACGTATAAGTTAAGTTTGCGTGTAGTTCCTCCGTATGCCACATTTAACGAAGCTCTTCCAATGCAAGTAATTTGATGGCCTGTATAACTGGAAAATGTGCGATCCGTTTTTGTTAGTCGTAGTGTAGGTTTAATTTTGCGAAATTCTTTTTCATTAATTATGCTGCACGGAGCTCCTGTATCTAATTCCATCGGTAATCGTATTCCATCTACATGCATTGTGATAATTTTTCTTTTTGATGAATTGATAGAATTAATTGTGTTAGTATAAGGCATTGTCTCAATCTCTTTTCGTTCATCAGTTTCTGTAGTCTCCGAAATTTGCTTAGTATTTGTTCTGCATACCTTGCTTATATGCCCCTCCTTACCACACTGAAAGCATTTCTCATTTTTGAACTTGCAGTCTTTTTGTAGATGTTGCCCTCCACAGCCGTAGCATTGACTGTTAGGCTTAGAAATGTTACCGGGTTTCTTGCGAATTGGAGCGTATCCCAGCTTACATGTAGGTTCCACCTCTGGGACCTGTTTATCATTGACAGTGCTGACTGAATGTAGCAACAATTCTCTGGAGTATGCTGCTTCGTATGCATCTGCGAATGTCGTTGGTTTCTTTGCAATAACCTCATCACAGATATTTCGACTCTGCATCCCGAATAGCATTTGCTCTATTAGCATTCTGTCGAGGAACGTATCATATTCGCAAAAGGATGCAGCTTGTTTTAAGCGAAGAACGAAGGCTGCTAGGGATTCCTCGGCTTCCTGATGTAGTTGGCGAAATTTGAAACTCTCTGCATATTTGTTTCGTTTTCCATCGAAGTGGTCAATTAGCACTTCTTTTATTTCCCCGTATTGCAATTCTTCGGGTCGTCTTGGATTAATAAGAATACGTAGAGTTGTATTCAATTCTGCACCCATATGCACACGTGCGTAGTTATGGTGCTCAGAAGAAGGAATTTTGCTTAGTTGAAGTGCCCAGTCGAACCTTGTGAAGTAATCTTTTACCGTAGTCTCCTCCCCGCTCTTATAGTTTGGCATTGCAAACCGCGGCGTCATTGTAGAATTCTCAGAATTGCCAGCATTGTGGCTTGCTTCCTCAACTGCTGTGCGAATTGCACCAGCCAGTGATTGTAGGATTTCATTCAATTGGGCTGCGTCGATACTCATCTTGTTTACTTCTGACACCAGTGTTGTGTCCTATATATTAAAATATTAATTTATTTTAAGACTGAAATTCATTGCGTCTTTTCAATATGATTTCACAATTATCAGTGGCGTTGCCAATACAAATCGATTCTTAATACTAACATAAGCGATTATTCGATTAACTATCGATATATAAAATGATTACAATGTAGTATTATTAATTCATACATAACAACTTGCTAAGAATAAGCCAAACGCGTCGGCACGTAAACTTAATTTCATCCACAACATATATTACTTATATTATCAAACTACTCACTGAATAAACAATATTAACTTCAAAAACATTCACTCACTCGTGAATTGGAAGAAAACTCATAAAATTATCTCACAGGAAAATTTTGCTGCTATTTTTAATGTTTAAGCATTAAATCTATAAAAACAGTTTACTTACTTTTTTTTTTTTGCAAATGATGTGCTCAAATTTAATAAAGGTTTTTACAAGATTCGCACAGTGATCCAAATTGGCGTTTTTGTTTCAAGATTTGTGGTACTTGTAGTACAAAATATTAAACTAATTTATGTACACTCCTAATATGTATATAAATGTTATTTTTGGGTTCGCTAAGTCTTTGAGCTACTCTCGCATTTACGTTGATATGTCTGTAATCATTTGTTGCCCTTTTGTTTCTTAACATTTTGCAGAAAACTGAGACGAGCGACAATGCGAAAGTAAACCTTCAACAACAACAACAACAACAGCAGCAGCAGCAGAAACAACCACAACAACAATGACAATGAAACGGGCCGACAACAAAATCAACAACAACAAGCAGTCGCACTTGCGCAATAGTAACCGCAACAAAAGCAATAACAACAACAACAACAACGGGTACATTCAACATTCAAGCACGCGCATTGACCGAGCGGCCAGCAGCAACAACAACAACAACAACTGCCCAGCCCAGTTCAGCTGGCCAAGCTTATTTCTTAATGTAAGTAAATTGTGTAAGTGTATGTACATATGTATGTATGGATGTATAATGTGTGAGCCGTATTTTTTTGAAAACAATTTTTACCGACATCACATAAGCAACAAAGACACGAACAAATACTCATACATACTTACATATGTAGAAATTATAGTATTTAACCTGAGAAGCATACAAGAAGAAAAGCTTTTATTTGTAGAAATAACGGCTCCCAATGCAATTTATAGGTATAAAAATAGAAGAGAGAGAGAGAGAGAGAGAGAGAATGAGTGCAGGAAAGCAAAGGCCGAGCTTAACATTCTAATTGAAAAGACAAGAAAAGATTCAGTGTTGCAAAACACTGCGAAATTGAATGCAGTCTGCGTAGGCGGCAAGGAATGTACATAACACAACACAACACAGCACAACAACAAAATGGCAGACAAAGCGCTGCCATTGTCCAAAGACTTTCAAATGCCAGTACACACATACAAATGTATGTACATCTAATATATGCATGCATATAAACACCGAAATGTGTGTGTGTGTGTGTGTGTGTTTTGTTTATGCAAACGTAAGCAGCACCAACAACAACAACAACAGCAACAACAATAGCCACAACATCAACACCAGCGATAGTCACAAGGAATTTATTGTTGAGGCATTTTTTCTCAGTTAGGTTTTTATTATTTTGCTTCGCTTTTTCTTCATCTACTCTGCTGTGTTTTGTTTTTAAGTGTCTCTGCCGCTGCCTCTGCCTCTGCCGCTACTGATGCTTGTCAGCCACAAAACGTTCGAGTGTGAGAAATCGGCAACATTTAAATTAGCTGATTCTAATTTGGATTGCGGCTGGGCTGCATTTCACGTCATCGCATGTACCCATACATGCATAGGATTCATGTACATATAGGTGTCCGTCTCCGTGTATTGGTGTGTCGCTGTTTTCTGTCATTTCGATTGCTCAATTATTTTGGTTTTTCTTTCCAGCATTCTTTTATGATCTTTTAAGTGGGGATTTTTTACTCTCTCGACTGAAATAAATAAATAAAATACACTTTTGGCTGTTTAAATATTCAATTAGTACGTTTTCTAGTGCCTTTATACTAAATACAGACTTTTTTTTAGATATATCTTGAGTGTATATATATATGTATGCATGTATGGTTTAGTTTAAGTTATCTAGCCTTCAAAACGATGCTGAATGAAAGAGCTGCAAATCTATCTGTAAGATAAGAATAATGTGAATTACGTGACTTTCATCTTTAAGTTAAATAGGCAATTGACACAATTACTAAATGATTACTCTTTTTGTGAATGTAATTTTTTATTTTAAATATGTTCAAGATAAAACAAGTAAAAAAATTTCTAGTCGATAGTGCACGACTACGAGATACCCTTCACACAGGGTTTTAGATACTAGAAAATACATATGTCACAAAAAACCAAGTTTTACTTTTTTTTTGTGACAATTTTTTGTCAAAACTATAAAGTATGCAGTTATATTCTTTAGCAGAATAGTGTGTTATAAGTTCTATAACATTTAAATCGCAGATCACCGGAAATGGTCCAATCTATTATGTACATTTAATACAAGTAATGTGACTTATAATTTAGTACTGTCGGTAGATTGTAAACTTTGCATCACAGTGAGGAAATCATGGTTAATTCTAATGTTCTTACCCTTTGAAATTGAATAGACTTTTTTAATGTTCTTTCTTTTCCTTTGTTGTATGGTCATGGCTTTAGAAGCTACTATCTACTGCCAAGTTTGTTCATTAACTACTGATTTTTTTGTGGCATTAGCCTTGCTTTTAAGTTCACCTTCAATATGTTTGACCACTGACATGGGGTCTAAAAGGCACTGCAAATCTTCTGGGATGAGTTTACGGACAGCTTTTTAGGTAAAAAAAAAACTTAAAATTGTTGTTCAGGTGACCTCGCTTGCTCCTTGCCTGATATTCCCCAATTTGTTAATGTTAGTGGCATCTGGCAAAATTGGAATCATGGCAGAAAATTTGACCAAAGTGTTTTTCGCATAATTTCCACTTAATTTTAAATCATTGCTGTCTTTTTGTAATTCTATTTCTTGGAATGGGTAGCTTATGTTGAGGTTGCTATGAAATGTTTAGCTTTTTGTTTATAAGAGCTTCGTTATAGGCAATTCTTTGAATTTTACCTGAAAATATTAATAATTTGAGTGGAAAGTTGAAGTCTGATTTTTCCTGTGTTTATTTTTTATAAAAAAAGATATATACATAGGTATGTCAAATAGTTCGCATAACTGTTTCTTCCATATAAATTGCGTATCTTATCTGATGTTAAAGGAATAAAATTACAAGAGATCATTATAGACAATAGAGTATATCTATATCTAGATGCATGTTTAATGAATATGTACATCTATTAGTTTTAATTTAAATTTGTGTTTTACACACGATTCCTTGCAAACACATGAAACGCTTTATTAAATTCTTCATACAGTTCATTATTTTATAAGTCGTCATAAGTCAACAGTTATAATATTTATTTTTTATACCCGTTACTTAAAAAATAAGTTAAAGCGGATACTGTATTCGTTGCAATGTATGTAACAGGGAGAAGGAAGCATCTCCGACCCTATAAAGTGTATATATTCCTGATCAGCATCAACAGCCAAGTCGACATAGCCATGTCCGTCTGTGTAAGCGCCTAGATCTCAGAGACTATAAGAGCTAGAGCAACAAAATTAGGCACACATACTTCTATAAACCCCACGCAGATCAAGTTTGTTTTAAATTTTAGCCACGCCTCTTTCCGTCTCCGTAAATCGCTAAAGCCACCACACGTTTTCAAGTTATTAGGAATTTTTTACTAATTAACGCTAGCTACTATTATTACCTATCATCCTAATAAATCGTAACAAGATTGTACAAATAGAAAGGTGATAATGGCTGATTAAAGTTTTTTTAGCAACGTAAGTGCAATAAAAAATATTTTAAATTTATTTTAATAAGTAACGGGTATCCTATAGTCGGGAGCTCGACTATAGCCTTTCCCCTTTTTTTTAATCATTTCAAAAACTTTTCTGATTATAAAAACTAAAACCAATCAAAATATTCTTTGTTCCTCACCTTAAATTACTAATTAGATTTTCACTCTGAAGTTTTAAAAAATCACAACGATATTAACAGCCCCCATGGGATTTTTAGGGACATTATTTATTGGTGTTGTCATACCAAATGTGTAAATTAAAAAGCATAGGAAGAGGGCAATGGCTTGTCTTCTCTCTTTGTATTGAAGACCAATTTAATTCAATGCACTCGCATGAAAATTTGGTTGTATTCTTTGTTTAATATATTAATAAGATAATTGTTATATACGACATCCTAGCTCTCGAACAAATCGAGAACGTTTTTTTTTTTTTTTTTTTTTTTTGAGTAGTATCTACAATTTGCTTCTTTACTAAGACTAGGTAACGAAATTGCATTTTAAATGCAGGCAATGCTAAACCTATAACTTTTGCTGTGCTATTCGAGAAGAATCTCCCACTGAGACCTCCTGTGAAGATTTCAAAGATAAATTTATGTGTATCTAGTTAATTGAGTTTTTTCCTTATGTGTGTATTATGTACATATGTATAATTGAGTACAAATCAATACCCTGAATACATACTAAAATTCATTCGCATTAACTTATTGTTTTTTTATTTTGCGTTTTGCTTTTCCTTTCAGCTTATTCGTCTATGTATGTGGGCAGCACAAGTGGATCCTGGTTGGGAGCGGCGATCTTTCCAAAAACTGATGATCTGATTGTAAACACCAAAAGTTTATTTACTTAGGGCACGTCTCTGTGTGTTAGTGTATGTGTAATTCTGTGAGTGTGTGTGTTTTGTTTTCGGTGCGCATAAAAGCGCGCGTTTAATTAAACAAACATTGAACTGGTTAATAGTTTACTTTGATATATACATGCATATGTATATGTATATGTATATGTATATGTATATATGTATACACACAAAATCAAAAGTACACACACACACGCACACAGCCGTTTGCATTTACATTTATCATCAAGAGTTCAACGCAACGAAACTGATCAAGGTTAAATGGCCCAAAAAGGCAGCAAAACATAAATGGAAAATAGAAACACAAAACGTAAACAGATAAAGAAGATGCCTATAAGAAAGCACGTTTAATTAACCGGACACACACATGCATGTCTGCAATATACCGTTAGTTAGTTAGCCCAACAGCATTGCCAGATCTGCTCAAAATGCTTGTCGACTTAACACTTACAAAAATGTATTTTTTTATAAAATATTTTTCAAAAACACAGAAACTAAAAAAAGTACAATTATTAATATTTTTCATAACATTTTAATTTATTTGCCTTAATTTTTTTTTTTTTTAAATTATATTGTGCGTTTAACGTATGTCTAAAAATGAAAAAGAAAATGCGTTTTGAAAACCGACAAAAAAATAATTGAAACAAATCAAAGAAGAATAATCTTATTTTATTTTAAGAGCATTGTATTATGATAGCGTAGTTTTTAATATACTTATATATATGTACTTCCAAAGTGTTCAGGCCAAAAGTAATGTTTCCCTCTAATTGTTATATATAACGAGAGTGTACGGTTCAAGAAATTTGTCTGTGTCCTATTGTGATTGTATATAATTAAAGTATATATGTATTTTTTTTTTGAAAAGTTTTTCAAGCAACCACAACGAATATGAAATTCTTACTGACTGAGGCGAAAGGCAGCGAATATATGCTAATTATGTATTTTTACTTATTAAATTATGTATATGTATATCCATAAGTATCAGGCATACTATTTTTGATACTACTGCAGTCAGCAATTAATTGTATATGTATATAAGTAGTATATATTTTTATGTATTTTATTAAAACAATTGAAATTGATAATTGAAATTTCAAAGCTCTAATTGAGTACTACAATGCATCAATGCATATCATCATCCCATATACCGCATAAGCATGTATTATAGTATCTGATCAACGAATATTGACTAAGTTTACATATAGTTTATAGTTTCTTTAGTTTGTAAAGAATGTTTTTTTTTAACAAAAACATACCCTGTTCTTTTACTCCTTGAACTAATGGAACTAATTAAGTATTCAATTCTTAGATCGAACAATTGAAAATGAAAAGTCTGCAGTCCTTTGGCAAATTTAGTAGTCAACCGCACATCCATCGAAATATATGAACGGGAAGTAATGCGAATATATTGTATATAGAGTATATATATTCTTCGAATATCTGTTATAATAATTTATGAAGCGCTTGTTTATAAGGCGTTCCCAATCATTTTTCGAAGCGTGTGCGCTATTTTATTTCTTATTTTTTAATTTATGGCGCACAACATTTAATGCAGGAAAATTGTCTGAAAATGGGCAATTAAACGAAAGCGAAACTGAAAACTCGGCAAACAATTTGTGCAGCCACCCATTTAATATATATGTATAAAGTATGTATAGGCTAAGTATCCATTTTGCTGGATGTATTATGTAGTATATCATGATGTGTTACTATAGTATAGTGCATTATAATGATCACTAACTAGCGCTGGCAACTATAATATGTATTTTATTTATATTTATCATTAAATATCACCGTAAAAATAAAATCTATAAAAAACATCAAAAAAACTTTGTGTTTCTCACTTGATTTGGTTCGGGACTGGGATTTTGGAGTCTAAAAACTTTTAGCCCAATTTTGGCTAGAGCCTGAATTTGTCATCTTTCGCATTGCTTTTGTATGTTAATGAGCTGCAGGTGTGGCAATTTTGTGACGTAATTTACCTTTATCGCAATGCGAACAGTGCAAAAACCGGTTACAAAATGCTTCAAATGCTTCGGCAAGCGACATCATTTATAAAAATAAAGATTACTGTAATGCACCAATGTGAGAAAGTAAATATAGCATCAGTGTGCCGAATCTAACATACCCTATAAGGCAATATTATATTGTACAGTAATTAATCTAGATGATACTCACTAAATAAGGCATGAGAATAGTATTGAGCATCATCCAAGAAGATATTTAAATTATTCTAGAAAACATTATATACAATGTATGGTATGGGAACGGACAGTCTTTTGTGTGTTCTGTGTAGTTGTTGTGTATGTATTTGTGTGTTTTATAGTTGTATATATACATAAATTAATATAACAAAAAAGATCATATACGAATACATTAGATGTGCTTGAATGTGCAGTGGAAACAATATTAAAACATACATAAATTAAAGACGACACTTTACATATTGATAACAAGAAATGCATATAGTACAATTTGATCTATGTACGTTACATAAAGATATAACAAATAAGGCAATCTCAGATTGGAAATATGTTTCCTAGACTTCCGACTAAAGTATGTGAATGTCCAGTGCCTCCGCCAGCTAGTCAACATGGTACTCGGTGCGGTGCGGAGAGCCTCTCCGTTTCTCGGCGACAAACGTGCCGGATATGCCGGAAATGCTGGTGACACCGCGCAGTCCAGTGCTGCGGAAATAGATGAGCAAATATTGTTCGCCATGGCGCAGGTCGACGTCGTCAGCAAAATCGAGACGCACCAGCTCCTCGTTGGCCTCCTGCTGTCGTCGTAGACGCTGACGATTACGATGCTGATGATGACGACTACGACGACGCGGCGCCGGAGCTGGCGTCTCAAAGTATTCCCGCTCTGGATTCGAGTCGGAGGAGTTGGGCGATTCAGCCTGATTCACATACTCATAGGCCACATAGTCGGCCAAGCTGGCATAGTCAGTGGCATATACGGCGATCCAGTCATTGGGGCCCTCCTCAAACTCCGGCTGCTTGCGATACTCCACGGTATTCTCATCGCCTATGCTCCAAACGGCAAGCGGTGAGAAATTGACGCCAGGTGCACGATAATTGGGATACAGTTTGATCGTAAAGTCACTGGTCACTGGCTTGTGATCGCTGATATTGTAGGCGGGATGCGATTTATATGAGCACTGTTCGATGGCCAGCTGCAATCCCGGCAGGCGGTTCAACGGCTGCACCGCGTACATAATGCGATCCGTCCACGCTGGTCGACGTTTCATGTCGTACTCGGAGGTGCCCTCCTTGAACTTGAATGTGGGTGGAAAGGCGGGCAGTCTCTCGTGCATCACCTGGAACGCCTTCTGCAACTTCTCTCGCACCTGAAACAGCTGGTCGCGCTGGATGAGTGCATCGTGCTTCTGGTCATCCCGCAACGCGTCCCGCACTTCGGTGGCAGAATCGCTGCCCTCCAGTCGAAAGTTGAGATCGCCAAACCAAAAGACATAGTCATGATCGTAGATCTCGCGATATCGCTTCACATGGTAGTGATGGTTCTCGAGTATCTGCTTGTAGTCCTCGATGCGCTCGTCCAGCTGATGGTCGTGGGCAGCCAAATGAGCCACCACAAAGGACAGACCACAGCCATAGAGTGTAAAGCGAACGCTCACCGCTCCCTTATTGCCCCAAATGCCACCAAAGCCGGTGCGCGTAAACTCCGATTCCATGTCTTTAATATGCTCAACATGCGGACGCCGAACAAACATGGTCAGCAGCAATCCCTGCATTTGCTCCGTCTTGACAGCCACATAGTCGTAGAATCGCAGCAGCTTCTTGGCCTTGTGCGTCCACGGATCCTCCTTGAACAGACCCAACACCTGTTGCTGCGGCTGTGCGTTCACCTCCTGCAATCCAATTGCATAAATATCCGGCAAATAGTCGGCCGCATCACCACTAGCATCGTCGTGCAGGCCCAGCAGCTGACGCAACGAGATGTTGTCTGGGAATCGACTGCCCACATTCCAGGTGACCACATAGACACGATACGTCTCCAGATGTTGGCGCGCATTCGACTCCGTTTTGGGCGAGGCTGATGCCGTTGCTGCCGCTGATGTGTCTGTGCTGCTCATGATGCTATCGAAAACATACGCACACACATAAGACACACACGCGCGCACACATAGAAAAGAAACTCGTTAGTATTCTCATCCGTATGGCTGAAACCTTATTAGTACTTACATACGTTAACAAGTTGTTGTTGCTGTTTTCACTGGTCTAACAATTCGAAGTCGCAATTGGCTATCGCTCGATTTGCTTTATTGGTGCAATTGTAGTTTGATTAGCGATGGTTACTTGGGGTCTCCTATGAAGTAATCAGCGAACAGTCGCTCAGTGCATAGTAAATAAAGCGTAAGCACCACAAGAGCCCGTTTTTAAAAAGCAAGGCCGATTTCGTCATTAACAGCTGTTTTCTGTACACCCAACTATCGATGTCGCTGGTCGTTGGTCGATTCATCGATAAGTGTTCCTGTGCTGCCAGACTTTTATGGACATACTTATGCGGCTGCAGTGTTGCCAGAATCCGTTAAAAAAATAACGGATTTGAATTATTGACCAATTTTAAAGTAAAAATTTAAAAAATTTGGTAGTGTTTCTTTGCATTCTGTTATATTATTTCTACCTTCTTTGCATTCTAATTTAAAAATAAAATAAAAGTTTGCAAAAAAAACACAACCAAATTTTTTTTATTTTTTACTTTAAAATTGGACAATAATTCAAATCTGTCCTTTTTTTAACGGATTCCGGCAACACTGCACGGCTGCCACATTTGTACCAACTCTGGTACATCTTATTTATTCTTGGTACATTAGATCACGTTTTGGAGGCTTATGGAATTTTTAATTAATTTTTACTTAAAAGGGGGCCAATAATTCAAATCTGTCCTTTTTTTAACGGGTTCCGGCAACACTGCAGGGCTGCCACATTTGTACCAACTCTGGTACATCTTATTTATTCTTGGTACATTAGATCACGTTTTGAAGGCTTATGGTATTCTTAATTAAGTTAAATGCTTTTTTTGTAATTATTACTATGAGTTTGTCGTATTTATATATAAGTCTTTTTTCTAAAACCTCTTCAAAATATTAAATTTTTGGCTTGATAAGAAAAAACTAATTTTTTAATAATTGTTCTGTTGTCTTGGCTTAAACGCAAAGTAAGAAAAATATAAAATCTTACTGATAATTCGATGATAATAAAAAAGAGACATTTTTTCCTACACAATAAAAGTTGGTACAAGTTTTCCTCACTCCTGGTACAAAATATTTGAACGAAGTGGCAACCATGTTGACAGCTTTTGCTTCAAACAGCTGTGCAACACTGTCGTCAGTTTTGGGTTTGTTTTTGTTTTTGTGACACACATATTTTTTTATTTTATTGATGCACAATTGATAAGCGCCAATAAAGTACATACATATACTGATATACATATACATACAACTCAATTCTGCAATGAACAGACGATTAGCGTTTGCGTTTAATTGAATACAAATCGCCGATACACGGCGTTACGACCACGGAATAAAAGGCGAGCAACTAAACTAATTTTGGTTCTGATTTGTAGTTTTCTTTTTTCACACATTGATATTTGACATCGCGACGTTGGCAACCGTTGCTGCTGTCTGTTGTTGTTGTTGCTGCTGCTGCTGCTACTGGTATTGTTTGTTGTTGCTGTTGATGTTATGTAAATTCAGCAACAGCCAAATGTGCTCGCAGCATCCTTGAGATTTCAGCGTGCAACTGGATTTCCAATTGCGTTGAGCAAGTCACGAGATTTGTTTGCTTCAAATTTTCATTTAAGTAACAGCAAAGATCGTCGCAGCAATAACATAATTTGGCCAGTTCCCAATTGTCGAATCTGTGTGTGTCTGTGCACTTGTATTATGCAGTCAAATGAATTGATGAAATCAACAAAAATTAATCAAGTTTCTTTTGTTCATTTTGCAGCTGAAAAATGCCCGCAGCAGCAGCGACAGCCGCGGCTGCCATAGCCACAGCCAGTGTGACCAGCCCAGATGGCAGCACTGTGGCAACATCGGTGGCAGCAGGAACAGCGGCGTCATCAATAGCGAATAGCAACAGTCCCGCCACAAGTGGACGCCACCAGCTGCGACCAGTGAAATACGATTATGCGGACTCGTTTGCCTGCACCTATGTCGTATCGGTTGTCGCCGCATCCATAGCCGAGTTGGCCACATATCCGCTAGATCTTACCAAGACCCGACTACAAATTCAAGGCGAGGCGGCCAGTGTGGCCTCAGCCTCCAAGACAAATGTAAGTAATTTTTGTCATTCTCCTAATTGTAATTTGTTGCTCTTGTTTTTTATTTTTTTGTGACGGTCGCATGCATTCTAGTGTGTTATGGCTTTATATCAGCGGTGGGCACGGAGTGGCTCCGGGAGCAGCGGCTGCTCCCAACTTAGGTAGACTCTAATAGGGTTGTTGTTGTTGATGTTGTTATAGTTCTCCCGGATTCAGATTTCGTGCCCACCGCTACTTTTTATTGTTATTTTCTATATATGTATGTACATACATATAATAACCCATTATTTAATTTTACGTACTTTAACCACAATAACCACATTTTGAACCGCATCCACTTTGATTCCATTTAGAACTTGAATGACACTAGCCAACAAAATTGATTTTTTCAAACCCTTACCAAACCATTATTAAAAAAAAATGTTATCTTTATTTTAGAGATGAGCTCGTTCTTTTGATCATTTCTCGAAAACGTCACAATCACTTATGTACACAATTAATTTGAATTTAATTTACTAAATTATCAGTAATGTTTTTTGTTTCCTCGCCGTCTCTCGATCGATTGATCTTAATTACAAAAGTTCAATAAATACAGGAAGTCTTAAAAAGTCTTTAATATTGACATAAAAAGTCAAAAAACTTTAAATACCGTATAAAAAACGTAATTTTGTAACTTCAATATATACAAATTTTAAACTTTTGAGTTACAATTTAATTTGCAAATCTAAACGTAAAATCTTTTTGAAACTAGTTGTGACAGTCTCGTGAAATAATCAAAAAAGCAGGATCACCTCTAAAAAACAGCTAAAAAGAAGTAGGCCAGACTTTATAAAGACTTTGAAAAGTCGTACATCTAAATTTTTGTAGTTTTTTTTTCCTTTTTTGTCTGGGACCCAAAATGTATTTAAAAAAAAAGTATGTTATGTTATGTGAGAATCTAGAGTCATCAATATTTATTTTAAATTAAAAACATATACTTTGAACATTTAAAATTTATCTTTCCGTTTGCTGTACAATCAACAGTTGTAGTCGTCGATTCTGCAAGCGTATTGTGCTCCCAAGTTAACTTCAGCTTTGTTGCCAATTTATTGCTGTTAAAGCAAGATTAACATCTCCATATTATTTTGGTCAGCAATGTCCATTATCAGTTAGCTGCTGATAAGCTTTAATATTTGTACAGTTTTCTCACTTTGAAGATTGTTTGTTTTTTGGGGTGTGTCAAATCTCCCCGCAGAGATAGGGATGCAGATTAAGATCAGGTGATTGTGATTCATGCCGAAAACGCCCTCGCCCACCAACATTCCCCCACTAACCCACTGTTGTCCTTTATGATCCCACTCCCATTATCCCATTTCTCTGTGCTGCGTGTTTAAATGTGAATCTTGTTACCATGCTGTCAATGCATACCATTATCTTGCTGAAAGACAAATGTTTCTGGATCAAGGCCTAATTCAGCGACACTTGCGTGTAAATTTTGAACCAAAATCTTCTTGTACACATGCTGATCCATTTTTTCAGTGTTGAAGACCATTCTCAGCTCCAGCTGCAGATATACACCTCCAAATCATTACATTTCCGCCACCATGCTTAACTGTGGGAATAATATTATTTTCCTTCAAGGCTTCATTGACTTTGCGCCAGACTTTTGAAGGACCGTCATGCCCAAACAATATTAAATTTTGATTCGTCACTAAATATGACGTTCGTCCCAGAAAGAATCAGGCTTCCCAACGTGCAGTTTGGCAAACTCCAGCCTCTTTTTGGTTTGCCATTGAAATAAACGGCTTTCGACGAGCAACTCGGCCATGTTAACCAGCATTTTTTAAGCAGTTGCGAATAGTCTTGAGGGGACAGACTTGTTTTTGCACCCCCTCCTGAAGATTTTGGCACAATATAGTGGGGGTTATTTTTGGATTTTTGATCACAGAAACTACCAAACTACGCTCTTCTCTTATGTTTAATTTGCTCGGTCTGCCAGCTTGATGATAGTTTGGTCTCAGATCACGGGTTTCAGTGTACTTTTTAATTATGCCTTGCACTGTGGATTGCGGCTTATTGACAGCCTGTCCAATTGCGCGAAGTCTTCGCTTCTCCAAGTGCAGCTTAAGGATAAGCTTGCGGATTTCGGGAGAAACATCTTGACCTCGTCCCATTTTTCCTAATTTTATCGCAATTGAAAGTAAATCAACGCCAAATCTCTTAAATTTTCAGAGAAATGCACTTACATTTTCCT